>JAVJIF010012397.1:0-121366 GCA_038442645.1 Agave tequilana
CCGCCCAGATACAGAGAGCAGAGCTCTCTGGTCCGGTCGACAGGTCGGTCGGCCGGCCCACTGTGCTGCTAGACGTGCGCAGTTCTGTGCACGTCGGTCGACCGTACGGTCGACCGACCCTTGGTGCGGTCGGCCGACCTGGCCTGTCAGCCAATTCTGGGTCAGAAAAACATGTTAAAATATTTCTAAAAATTCTTTAAAAACTTTTAAAAATCCCCAAAAATAGTTTTATCATTTTGCATTGATATATAAAAATGTGATAAAAATTTCAACTCAAATATCAAGAAATTTGAACTATTTTTGTGTCTTATCTTTTTTATTAAAACCCAAACTTGTATTTTATCAACCTTGGATTTTTTCAATAGGAAATCTGATTTTTCCTAAAACTCATGAATAGGCATATCAAAATAAGTTGTTTAAGATATGAAGCATGTATGTATATTGAACACATCTAATATACATAAAAATCAAGTAAACTTATTTTGATCAATCTATTCATGAAAAACCAAATCCAAACATAAAACTTGTGTGTGTTGTGCACTTGAGCATATCAACTATTCTAAGCTTTACAAATAGATCTAAAACACACTAAACTAAATTAGGATACCTAAGTCTTCTTGACGATCTTCCATTTTCAAGTCGACTCGATCCCAAACCGTGATCCACCGAGTGCAAAGGTATGATCTTGATGTTCAGCACTGGAATCACCATGTGAAAGCTTCCAAACTCATCTTTTTGAAGCAATCACCAACTAATATCTTGATCAATGATCTATAACTAAAATCACAAGATAATTAGTAAACATAACTATATGAGTTAATCATCATCAAAACTAGAGAGGAAGGCCTCCGGGCCAACACAGTCGACCGGACCGGTTGACCGTTCTCCTGCTGATTTTGCTGGCTGCTGTGCTGATCTGATCCTCGTCGACTTGTGCTGATCCTCATCGACTTTCTCTCTCTTCCTTCAATTCTCCACCTCGGTGAAGATTCCTCCAAATCTGAGCGAACTGACATACTAACCATCGACTCGAAAGTGGCTGCACCAGTGTGGTTGCCTACGTACCCTGCCCAAGGGATCAAGCCATCCGTAATTCATCCAAAGGAGCTTCAACAAGCTATATGAAGGACGTGAGCAAAGCCTTGCAATGTGCAAACTTGACTCCTGACACCACTTTGGTAAGCATGTCGGCGGGATTCTCTGATGTGTGAATCTTCAGCAGCTCAATATCACCCTCATCTAGAATCTCCCGAACAAAATGGAACCTAACGTCGATGTGCTTCGTCCGTGCATGATATACCTGGTTCTTGGCTAAGTAAATAGCACTCATACTGTCACAGTTGATCTTCAGAAGATCCTGATCTACCCCCAAGTCATCAAGCAAGTCTTGAAGCCAAATTGCCTCCTTCATAACCTCCGTCGGCCATATACTCGGCCTCTGTGGTAGACAATGCGACGGTAGACTGTAGTATGGAGCGCTAACTCACCGGTGCTTGAGAGAATGTAAAGACATACCCCATTGTAGACCGGCGCTTGTCAGGTCACCAGCATAATCAGAATCTACATATCCGATACAATCCGCTTGCCTGTGGAGTCCTTCTCAAATACCAGACCAACATCAATGGTACCTTTAATGTATCTCAGAATCCACTTCACTGCCTCCCAATGACCCTATCCCGGATCATGCATATACCTACTGACCATAGAGACAGCTTGTGACAGATCTGGTCTCGTACACACCATAGCATACATAAGACTACCGACCGCGCTAGCATATGGGACGTGAGTCATGTACTCACGTTCTTCAACATTCTTTGGAGACATCTTAGCAGATAACTTGAAATGAGGAGCCAGTGGTGTACTTACAGACTTCGCATCCTTGCTGATGTTGAACCTCTGAAGTACCTTTTATAAATACCCCTTCTGTGTCATGCTCACCCTGCCAACCCTTCGGTCTCTTGTGATTTCCATGCCTAGCACCTTCCTTACTTCACCAAGATCCTTCATCTCAACTCTGAAGATAGATCCCTCTTCAGTGCATCAATCGCAGATCTAGACCTTGAAGCAATAAGCATATCATCTACATACAGAAGTAAATAGATATACTCCCCTGTCGGTAGCTTGTTGTAGTATACATATGGGTCATAGTGGCTGCGTGTGTACTTCTTTCCTCTGATGAAGCTGTCGAACCGCTTGTACCACTATCTTAGAGACTGCTTTAGTCCATATAGCGACTTCTTCAGCTTACACACCATTTCTTCCTTCCCTGCAGTCTTGAACCCTGTTGGCTGAGTCATATAGATCTCTTCATCTAGATCGCCGTGGAGAAAGGCGATCTTTACATCGAGTTGATCAAGGTCCAACTCGTACTGTGCCACCAAAGCCAATAAGATACGAATTGACGAATGCTTTACAACAGGTGAAAATACCTCATTGTAGTCAATTCCTTCCCTCTGAGCATAGCCTTTTGCTACCAATCTGGCCTTGTAGCGCACAATATCTTCATGATGAGATCCTTGCTTCTTGGCATACACCCACTTACAGCCTATCGCCTTCTTCCCTTTGGGCAACCTAGTGAGTTCCCAGTGTTGTTCTTGAAGAGAGACTTTATCTCTTCTTTCATGGCTTCTTTCTACATCTTCGACTCCGAACTGATTTCAGCTTCTCTGAAGGTGAACGGGATAGCCTCCTCAATGACCGAAAGTGCATACGCCACGACCATATCTGTAGTGAGCCAACCTGGTTTTCTTGTATTTCTTCTTGGTCTTTCAACTGTAGTAGAGTCAGGAACATTACCCATGACCTGTTCTTAACCCTCGTCATCATCAGCATCTACCTCAACTGCTTGATCATTACCCTGTGTCACCCTAGGATGATCCTCACCGATGCTGAACTTTCTAGAGATGATGGATTTGCATCATTCTCCACCTGCTGCGATACCTCCTTGGTCTTACTAGTCTCCACCTGCTGAGAGACCTTAGGCTTCATCATAGAAGCCTCATCAAAAGTGACATCCCTACTGAGAAGAAACTTCTTATCCGTTGGATCCCAGATCTTGAACCCTTTGATTCCCCTCTTGAAACCGACGAACACACCCTTCTTTGCTCTTGGGTCTAACTTATCATCTTTGACATGATAATAGGCTGGACAACCAAACACCCTTAGCAAATCATAGTCAGCAACTGTTTTTCTCAGCCAAACCTCGAGAGGAGTTTTTTCCCCTATTGCAGACGACGGCAACCTGTTCACAAGGTAGCATGTATATGCCAAAGCCTCAGCCCAGAAATTCTTCAATAAACCAGCTTTGGACAACATATACCGGACCTTCTCTAGCAAAGTCCTATTCATCCTCTCTGCTACCCCATTCTGTTGCGGTGTCTCCCTTACTATGAAGTGTCTCTCTATGCCCTCATCAAGACATAGCTGAAGGAAAGGATCGGACTTGTATTCTGCTCCATTATCTGAACGGAGGACCTTGATTTTCCTTCCCGTACTTCTCTCCAAGTTCTTCTTCCACTTCACAAACAGTTCTAGGACTTCCCCTTTGTGTCTCATGGTATATACCCACCAACGCCTAGAATAGTCATCAATAAACGACACAAAGTAATGGTTGCCTTCAATTGATGTAGTCTTGGTATGTCCCCAAATGTCAGTGTGAACATAGTCAAGATCCTCTCGGTGCAATGTGTTGCTGTGCCAAACTTTACCTTGGTCTTCTTCCCGATGATATAGTGTTCACAGAATTCCATCTTGCAGGTTCCGGCACCCTTCAATAACCCTTGCCTTGCAAGAGTTTGCAACGACTTTTCTCCTGTATGTCCCAGCCTCATGTGCCACAGCCTGGTTGAGTCGTCATCTGAACCGGTAGAAGCCGCCACTTGCCCTGTCACAGTACTACCCTTCAAGTAGTATAGATTGTTCCGGCGATCGGCCTTTAATACCACCATCGAGCCTTTGGTCATCTTCAGGACTCCTTCCTTAATTGACACCACAAGGCCCAATGACTCCAAAGCTCCAACAGAGATTAGGTTTCTCTTCAATTGAGGTACATACCTCACTTCCTTCAGTTCCCTTTATCATCCCATCAAACATCTTTATTTGCATTGTCCCGACACGCTCCATGATACATGGATGATCAACGCCCATAACGACTGAACACCCCTCCAGCTTCTCAAAGCTAGAAAACCATTCCCTATTAGGGCACACATGATATGTATCGCCAGTATCCAGAATCCACTCATTTTCTCCGAGTAGCCAACAATGGGAGTAGTGACTGAGAATGAGAAAACCGACGAGTCTGAGTCTGATCCACCTGCCTGTGAGTTACTGCTCTGAGTACTAACCACTTTTGCAAGATTTGCCTCAGTCTTTGACTCCTTCTTCTTCCCTTTGACTTTAGACAGTCAACCTTCCAGTGCCCTAATTCCTTACAGAAGGCACACTGGTTCTTCTTCAGATCTCGAAAACCCGGCCTGGACTTCGATCTCCCTCTATCATCTTTGCCCTTCCTATATGAACCCCTGCCTCTTACTGCTAGCGCCTCTGCTAATGAGCTTGACTGAGAAGGCTGTCTCTCTCCTTTCTCCTCGTCTCATAATTTGCCAAAGCTGACGACACTTCATGATAGTCAAGAGTCTGTCTTCCATTAATGAAGGTTAAGGTGAACGTCTCATACTCTTATGCAGAGAGAGTTCAAGAGGATTACCGCCTTGTCTTCTTCATCTATCTTGACATCCACATTGACCAAATCCCTAAGAAGCTTCGTGTAGCGATTTAGATGTTCATTCACGGAGCATCCCTTCTTCATCTGAAATCCGTACAGCTTACTCTTCAGCTGCAATCTTGATTCAATACTCTTGCTCAGATATTTCCTTTCAAGGATCTCCTACAACTACTTCGCAGATGTCTCGTGTAACACAAGATATTTGATGTCTTGTGTTAGACACGATCTAATTGAAGGTACACCTAGAGGGGGGTGAATAGGTGTACGGCTAATCTAATGAACTAAATGCGGAATTTAAAAACTAATTGTAACTACACTTAATGCAACCAACGAGTGTAGTCGAATTCCCGGTGAAGGGCTCTGGACTAACTCCTCTTGATTCCTCTGAATAAGAGTTGAGGCGTTATATGAAGCTCTCGTGGTTAAGCACAAGTGAGGCACACACAAACAAGCCAAGCATATAATATAAGAATGAGCAATATGAATAGATGCAAGGCATAATATAAAGAGAGAGAGTTAGAGTCAATGGATCAAACACAAACAATAAGATGTGTTTCGAGGTTCGAGCACCCAGCTCTACGTCCCCGCCTTCACCGAGAAGGATTTCAATCCACTAACTTATTCACAAAGAACTCCCACACAGGGAACCTTCACTGAGGATTTAAGGCAATACAACCGGAGTTCACAACTTCTCTCTCCAACCAATATAACCTCTCACAGAGGCAAAGCACAACAATTCAATCACCACCTCACATAAGAGGGTAGGCACCTAGCCAAACAACCACAATCCACCTCTTCACCAAGAGGGATACAAATCCAAACTCTACTTCTCACTAGAGGGAGCAAACCACAATCTCAACCTCTACACTTGAGGGGAGCTAATCACAACCGAAATCAACCTTTACCCAAGAGGGATATCACAAATGAAAGGGTATAACAACTTGGTGGTATATCTCAACCACAAACACCTTCTTCTCCACAAAAAACAAGGATCCTATAGAAATGATAGAATGATAGCTCAAGTGTGAAAAACCAAGAGTTTGGAAACAAAAAAACACAAAGAAAAGTATTTGGGAAAACAACTTGTATTTGATAGAAATGAAGAACTAAGCAAATATCCCAAATCCAAATTTTCTTTGATTTTTCCAAACCCTAAAAACAAATGAAGATGAAAACTTTGAAGCTCTAAAAAACTCTTTTTGAAACTTGAATAAAACACTAGAAGAATGTAGATTTTTGGCTCTTGAAAAACTTGGGGAAAAACACTTCAAATGGGATATAAATAGGCCTCTAACAAAAAACTAGCCGTTAGGCTGATTTTCAGCCTTGACGGCTGGCGGTCGACCGGCCTGGTCGATTGCCAACGGTCAAAAATTTGACAGTTGGAGCCTCCGGTCGACCGCCCAGTCGACCGTCCCAATCCAGAAAGCAAATGCTCTCTGGCCGGTCGACCGCTCGGTCGACCGCCCCCACCCGAGAGTGGGGTACTTGCAGTCGGTCGACCGGCCCAAGTGGCTGGCCAGCGTGCACGTTTTGTGCACGTCGGTCGACCGGTCCGGTCGACCGACTCTGGGTCCGGGCGACCGTCCGGTCGACCGCCAGAGCCTGGCAAGCAGTTTTTCAGAACTTGAAACTTGGGTTTTAATTTTAAAATAAAATCTCATAAAACTTCTAAAAATCCACAAAAATAAGTTCTAACATTATATTTGATATATAAACATGTGTGAAAAATTTCAACACATATTTCAAACAATTTGAACCATTTTTGTGTTATGAAAATTTTGCCGAAAACAAAAACCCGTATTTCTAAAACTTGGATTTTTCAAATGAAAATACGTTTTGTTCAAAACTCATCCAAATACAAAAACTTGATATAGAAACAACTTTTAGGCATATAATATATAGATATAATCTAATATACATATAAAGATATATATCATAGTTTTTGACAATAATTCCAAAAACAAGTTTTGTTAAAACACAAAACCTAAATACATGAATAGGTATGTCAAACTAAGTTTATTAAAGATATGAAGTATACATGTATATAGAATGAATCTAATATACATAAAACCATTTAAACTTGTTTTGATATAATATCTATTCATGAAAACCAAGATCGGTTAAACCGAAAACCGAAAACCGATAAACATGAAACTAGAAACACGTATGTATATAGTGAACTTGAGCATATCACACTATCTAATCTTTACACATGGATCTAAAACATAAACTAAACTAGGTACCGAAGTCTTCTTGACGAACTCCGTCTGCAAACCGACTCGATCTAAACTGTGATCCGCCGAGCTTGACTCCACCGAGTGCTAGATATGACTTTGTCGTTCGAGCTCTTGAATCACCATGGTGAAAGGCTTCAAAACATCTTCGTTGAAGCTAATCACCTACTAATATCTTGATTAGAGATCTGAAACTAAATATTACAAGATTATTAGTAAACATAACTACATGAGTTAATCATCATCAAAAGTAGAGTGGAAGGCCTCTGGGCCAACACTAATCAAGCCACACACAGATCGGTTCATCTTCTCCCACTCTTCTTCAGTGGTTGTGCTTCGCTTCTTCTCCAGAAGTAGAGTATCCTCGAGGTTCAATGTATTTAGGGCATCCATCACCTCGCATCTCCATATCCCAAAATTGTTAGTGCCGTTAAACTTCACCACGTCAATCCTCCGATGAGGATTCATGGTCCTAACTGATGTACTTTCTTCTGCCATCTCTCTAACTGGATCCTCTTATGTAATGCGGAATACCAAATGGAGATAGATAAGCAACTGTGATAAAAATCAGATTTTTACCTCCTCACAAAACCCTAGAATGAGTTTCTGACCAGATCTACTCCACCAATGATTCCTTCAGCACTCCTTGCGCTGTTCTGAGATTGACACACGATCCTACGAACAAGACTACCGCTGATCTGAGATCGACACACGATCTCTACCAAATCAGCACCCTATGCTCTCCGAATCTCCAGAAATCCCAGGAAGAACCTGGGATGCTCTGATACCACTTGTTGTACGCCGGACAACAACCACAAAGAGGAAACCCTAAATCTCAGATGCAAAATAATAATACTATCAACAGCAAATAACACACAATCCCAGAGAATAACATAAACTCAGATTTAACGAGGTTGGGCCTTTTCGCCTACGTCCTCGGGGTAAGAAAGAGAGGGGTTTCTTTGATTTGTATGAATGAATACAATGTTTACAGCAATGGTCATGAATAGAGCTCTGTCTCTTTCATTCACACTCCAAAAACCCTAGAAATCCGCTCTTAACCTAAACAGATTTCTAATTTAGCACTTTCCCGAAACAGCCCGACCCGACTGTCGGTCGACCGGTCAGTCGACCGACCATATGTACCGGTCGACCGTTCCGGTCGACCGTGCCTAACCGAGAGTTAGGCACTTTCAGTCGGTCGACCGAGCGGTCGACCGCTCTCCTTCTACGGTCGATCGGACTGGTCGACCGCTACCGGTCGACCGACCGGTCGACCGTGCCTAACCGAGAGATAGGCACTTTCAGTCGGTCGACCGGGCGGTCGACCGCTCTCCTTTTGCGGTCGACCGGACCGGTCGACCGCTACTCCTCTGTGCATGTTGTGCACGTTGGTCGATCGGACCGGTCGACCGATCTGCTGCTGCTGCGGACGGTCGACCGGACTGGTCGACCGTTCTCCTGCTGATTTTGCTGGCTGCTGTGCTGATCTGATCCTCGTCTACTTGTGCTGATCCTCGTCGACTTCCTCTCTCTTCCTACATCTTTAACCCCTCGTATGCGACTATAACGTCTTGGATGTTGTCAGTTCTTGACTCTATCCTCTTGGATTCAGTTGTAGCAAACTACGTGTATACATAGGCTGAAACTAATGAAAATCACTAACATTACAATTAATAATTTAATGATGTAGCTTTTGTTTTCCAAAAAAAATAAATTTATATCCTCACTGTATGGAAATATGCTATTCCTCCATCACAGAGAACATCATAGTCAAGTAATATTTGGTACAGCAGTAGAGAAAAAAATTGACTGACAACATTCTCGTAAATAGTTTTTAAGTTACATTAATTTATATCTAAAGAAGTTCAATATGAATGTTAGATCTAATTTTATTCCATACAAGATCCCAACATGTATAGTCTCTTTATCACGATCAAAGAGAAGGAGGGTTTTAAGCATATTTGATTCCATCACGAAAAGAATACCAAAGATTGCATGATCTCGAGGAAGCTGGAATTGAGGGAGAGAATTCTTCTCTCCAGCCACTAAGTTTTCTTCTTTATCTTTAGACGAGATGAGAGGCCTCCAATAGAGAGATGGTCGTTGTGGTGGAGAGGAAATACTACCCACGATATATATAGCATTAAGGAATTTAGTTCAACTCATCATAGATTTAGGCTCTTGATTCATAACATGAGTTCCACACGTGTAGATGAGTCCCACATTTTAATTTAAATACACTTATGGTTAAGTGTAATTGAAAACGTGTTTAGACCCAAACCATTTAGTCTTGATCAATTCTTTATTGGGTCAAACAACATAGGTTAAGTGGGCAGGTACAAATATCCAGTTAACTTGATTAGGTTCAAATTAAATTAGACTTTAAAAGTATAATAAGCCTAACAATGAACACACAACATCTAATCATTTGGAAGGCAATTCAGGATTGTAGAAAAATTGTTGGGTATTCTGCTTAACAAGAATCAATCTGACAACTAATCAAGATCACTGAGATATCAACAATCTAATTGGCCAGGTCGGCAAATATCAGGTGGGAGGTTTTCCGTTCAATAGAACGTTCCTTAATTTAAGAACCACCTTTCAATTTCCTTCCTTGGTTAAACACCAATTAGACTGAATCTAAATCAGTCTCGATATACAGTAAAGTATATCCCCTGTATAAAGGACTTAATCCACTTATACAGTATTTGGAGTGAGGTACGCTTAGAGCGAATCTCCTTAAGACAATTACGTCCCCCGCACTGGTGCAAACGGGATAATGGACGCTGGTCTCCCAAGATATAACACTCCTTCACGGTATTTGGATAGCACTACCAAATCACCGTACGGTCGAACCGTAGTCAACCAGTACCTTCACAGGATCGTTGAAGCAGCGGTACAAGGACAAATTTCGGATGAATATTTGCCTCTACTTTGGAGTAGCACCCACTGTTGAGGACGAAGGAAGGTTGAAGAATATTCTTCTTCAGAAGTCTTAGATTCAGACAACAATTCTATAAAAGAATTTATTGAATTTTCTAAGCCCTCTTTCAGAACGAATTTTGCAGAATTTTCTTTGGAAGTCGCTTCGGAATCCCACTTCTCGCTGGAAGTCGCTTTGGAACTCTACTTCCTAATTCAGAATGCAGACTTGCTTCTGCTTCAGAACTCAGATAGAAAGAGAGAGTTGTTGGTGTATTTGTTGTGTGTTTTTCAATTGAGAGAATGGAGTGCTTTATATAGCACTCCAGGAGGGGCCAACAGGTTCGAACCCAAACGAAAGGCTGCGACCGTTGGCAGTCCAACAGATTCGCATCCGTTGGCAGACCAACAGGCTCGCAACCATTGGCCGTCCAACTGGTCTGACACCTGTTGGCGGATCGGTTCGAAACCTGACAGCGGAGCGGGTTTGGTTCGGGTAGCGGCCCATACCCTTGAGACCTGATTCAAAAAGAACCAGGCCAGGTAGGAAACCCGAACCCAAACCAGAACCAGCACCGGCGCCGGCGCCGGCCGGCCGCCGCCGCCGCCAGCGGCGGCGCGCGCACGCATGATAGGGCATGGTTCCCTCCCAATCGCGCGCGAAAACTCCAAGTACCCAAAGGGCACGCCCTTTGTTCTCAATTTTCTCTATTTATACACCACAAACTTCCATCCCACGGCCAATGTGGGACTAAATGCTTTTAGCTACCTTTAGTCCCGTTTTGGCTTTGAATTAGGCAATCTTTAGACTTGAATATCTCATTCATTCGAAGTCGGAATTGAACATGTGAAATACCACGTTCATCCCTAATGGAAGGAGAACACACTCCAACCATCATCCAATTGATTCGATCAACGGATCTCGTCATAATTCAACTCAAAGATTCGCATTTATATTCTTCAATTCCAACAATCCCCCACAATGAATGGAGATTCAAGGAAATGACACACAAAGAGACTGACTCTATTGTGAAAGGTACTTGAGAAAAGAAACTGCATAAGGATAGGTGAACTAGGTCTTGAATCTTCCATAGCGAAAGCTTTATAGGACTTACTGGCTAATCAGTGAACTAGGTCTTGAACTGTTAGCCGTTAGTGTAAGCCAAGTCAACAAGCTTCACACAGTGACTTTTCAAATCAACTTTGGTTCTCGGTTGTATCCGTTTTGGCCATGGACATTCTTGGTTTCAGAGAGTATCTTTAGGGAATAACAGCCTCCATAGAAATTCCCAAAGAGCCGACCCAACTCTATACTCACATAGGTGATGGACCTATTAAGAGTAGTCTACTCTACTCCACTTGTTTAGTAACAAGATATAGGCATCATTAAAAGCGTTAAGCTTATCCTTAATCCACTTGTAGAAAAGCACTTATGTGCACCTTAGGAATGGATTGGAGTCAAGCTCCCAAGTGCTTACTTGTTGAGTCAATCATAACTAGTTTTTCCTCTTGAACTTAGTCCGTGGGATCTCCAGTCGCTAAGTGAGGTTTCCATTAAACTGACTCGGTAAGGTTAGGCTTTTAGACCCATTCCCCTCGATGCGCAGTTTATACGCTCTCCACTTAAACCTTTAGTAAGCGGATCCGCTAAATTATCCTTTGACGGTACAAAGTCAATAGAGATAATTCCATTTGAGAGCAACTGCTTCACGGTATTATGTCTACGACGAATATGTCTAGACTTACCGTTGTACATAACATTTTGTGCCCTAGATATAGCTGCTTGATTATCGCAGTGTATACATATAGCGGGCACTAGCTTTTGCCATAATGGTATATCTTCTAAGAATTGTCGAAGCCATTCTGCTTCTTCTCCAGCCTTATCTAAGGCTATGAATTCTGATTCCATAGTGAAACGGGCAATACATGTTTGCTTAGAAGACTTCCATGATACCGCTGCTCCTGCTAGAGTAAATACGTATCCGCTAGTTGATTTTGATTCCTCAGAATCTGCAATCCAATTAGCATCACTGTATCCTTCCAGTACAGGTGGATACTGTCCATATCTCAAGGCATATTCCTTGGTATGTGATACGTAACCCAATACTCGTAGTAGAGCGGTCCAATGTAGATCACTAGGATTACTAGTGTATCTACTTAACTTGCTTACAGCGTAAGCAATATCGGGTCTAGTGCAATTCATAAATACATTAGACTTTCGATAATCTGAGAATACTCCAACTGGCGTATTCCAGTTCCTGTATTCTTATGAAGGTGGATGTGTGGGAGAAAAGGATTTGTATTCTCTTTTATCCCATGATCCTTGAATCTTTCTATCATCTTATCCACGTAGTGAGATTGAGATAGACTGATTCCATCTGGTGTTCTGATAATTTTAATTCTTAAAATTACATCAGCAACCCCCAGATCCTTCATATCAAAACTGTTGGATAACATTCGTTTAGTGGACTTAATAATTTCAATATTAGTCCCAAGTATCAACATGTCGTCTACATAAAGACAAACAATGATACATGCGTTTTCAACTGTTTTCATGTAAACACACTTATCGCATTCATTGATAGTGAATCCATCTTTGATCATGACACTATCAAATTTCTCATGCCATTGTTTTGGAGCCTGCTTTAAACCGTATAAGGATTTTACCAATTTACACACCTTGTGTTCTTGGCCCTTGACTTTAAATCCTTCAGGTTGCTCCATATATATCTCTTCATTTAATTCACCATTTAAGAATGCAGTCTTGACATCCATTTGATGGATATCTAAGTTGTGCAATACTGCAATTGCAATTAACATCCGAATGGACGTTATTCTTATTACTGGTGAATAAGTATCAAAGTAGTCAAATCCTTCTTTTTGTCGATAACCCTTGGCTACTAATCTAGCCTTGTACTTATCGATAGATCCATCGGGTTTTAATTTTCGTTTGAAAATCTACTTACACCCAATTGGTTTACTTCCAGGAGGCAAGTTTACCAATTCTCAAGTATGATTACTTAGTATGGATTCTATTTCGCTATTTATAGCTTCTTTCCACATTTGTGCTTCTGGGGTTGACATAGCCTCTTAAATGTTTGAGGCTCGCTCTCAATAGCGTATGCTATGAAATCTGGACCAAAAGATTTTGAGATTCTAGATCTCTGACTTCTTCTTGGTTCAATTTCCGCATTAACAGTCGGTTCCTCGGAACTTTCATCCCTGAACGCCATCTCGTGTGTTCTTTTCCCAGAAGTCTTATCTGCTTCCCGTTTGTATGGAAAGATGTCTTCAAAGAACACAGCATCTCTAGATTTGATAATCATGTTTACATGAATATCTGGTATTTCTGATTTATGAACCAGAAATCTATAGGTACTACTATTCAAGGCATAGCCTATGAATATGCAGTCCATAGTTTTTGCTCCCAACTTAGTCTTTTTAGGTAATGGTGCTAGCACCTTTGCTAGGCACCCCCACATTTTGAGGTAATGGTAGGAAGGTGTCCTTTCATGCCATAACTCGAAAGGTATAAGACCAAGTTTCTTGTGGGGTACTTTATTTAGAATATAATTTGCAGTTAATAGAGCTTCCCCCCACAAGTTCTGCGGAGCACCAGAACTTACGAGCATGGAATTTACCATCTCCTTTAAAGTTCTGTTCTTCCGTTCAGCAACTCCATTTTGCTGAGGAGTGTATGGTGCTGTAGTTTGATGGATTATACCAAAATTAGCACATAACTCACTAAAATCATTTGATTCATATTCTTCGCCTCTATTGAATTTTAGAATCTTGATTTTCTTGTTGAGTTGATTCTCAACTTCGGTTTATATGTTATAAACATATGTATTGCCTTATCCTTACTGTTTAAAAGATACACATAACAGTATCTTGTACAGTCATCGATAAAAGTAATGAAATACTTTTTACCGCCTTTAGTTGGCATAAACTTCAAGTCACACAGATCGCTATGAATTAACCCTAAAGGTTCTGTATTTCGATCAATTGAGTGAAATGAATTTTTCGCCAACTTGGCCTCAACACAAATCTCACACTTGCGAATTTCTTCCAAGTTGAGTTTAGGAATATATCCCAGATTAGACAAGTTATTTAATGACTTGTAATTTACATGCCCTAATCTAGCATGCCACAAATTAGGAGACTCAAGCAAATAAACAGAAGATTTTCCTTTATTTATAAGCTTTGGGTACAAATACACAGACTTTTTATCTACTACTGCAACATTGGCTTTAAAAAGTCCATCAACAAGATAACCCTTTCCCACATACATCCCTCCCTTAGTAAGTACAAATTTATCGGATTCAAACACCATTCTAAATCCTTTCTTACTAAGTATTGATCCGGAGATCAAATTCTTGCGGATGTCTGGAACATGAAGCACATCGTTAAGAGTAAGCTCTTTTCCCGATGTCCACTTCAGGATGACCTTGCCCTTTCCTTCAACCTTTGAGGAAGCTGAATTACCCATGAATAATTACTCATCTTGCTCTAGCTTTTGATATTCTGAGAATAACAATTTCTCCGAGCAGATGTGCCGAGTAGCTCCCGTGTCTACCCACCAATCCTTGTTATTGGTTGTCAGATTCACTTCTGACACCACAGCTGAAAGGCTTGGAGACTCATGGTCGGTCAAGTTTGCCTGTGGGTGGCTTTTCTTGTTCTTTTTGAGACGGCTGCGACATTCATTCGCCTTATGCCCCTCTTTGTTGCAGATATAGCAGGTTCCCTTGAAGCGCATGTTCTTGCCTTCTTGGACCTTGCCTTTGTACCCCTGGGAAGTCTTCTTCCGTTTTAAGCCTTTGGAAGTAGACGCTTTCCCCTTTGAGTCTTCGATCACATTTGCTTTTGCTTCGTAGGAGTTTTTGCTGCTCCTTTTCTCGGACTGTAACGCCCCGATCCCGCAGGTACGGGGACGTTATGGCGACGTACATACGCGAGGTGAAAACAACCTCACGCGTACGTTAAGCCTCAGTACAGGGAAACACCTCCATAGACATAATGGTTCCAGCAGGAAATAAGTACAAGAATACCTGCAGAAAGGGGTTAGTGATCATAACAGATATAAAAACAGGGACAAATGAGATAACAGAAATAAATTACCAAGATACCTATAAAGAGTCTCGATGAGGAATCTCCTATGTGACTCCAAGGCACTATCTGATAATAAGGTAGCTCGGATCTCCAATCTGGGCACACAAACCCAGGGTCGTCAGAAAGCGACCTAGTGAGCGGTAAAATGAAGGAGGCAGTAATATATACTATAGTACTACAAGCATGATACTACTATATATACGTGATGGTGTATACCATATAATAAGCATATCATAAACAATAGAAATATATAAACATGTTATCCCTTAATACCATCACTATCTAGCCGCTTATCAACGGTTCATGTCTATAGTCATATCCAGTTTATAGAATAAATGTTGTGGTCTAGTAGTGACGTGATAGAAATAACTATGCAGATGGGCATATGCAATCATTCTATAGCCAGATGAGAATACGGGAATAATGTCTAAAGTACATACAGGAACTAAAGGCATGCAATGCATGGTCTACGTGTACATGAAGAGAGTGTCACCACATGAAGTGTAACGGGCAGCAGGTAATGTAACAAACAATACAAGTAACATGATAACAGATAAATGATCAGGAACAGTAACAAGTACAACTAAACATGTAGCAGGCAAGGCATGTCAGAGTCACGTTATTTATATAATAGTAGCCATCAGTACCACCTGATATTTTAATCAATCTCTTCCAGTGTCCCATACCACTGACAGTTCATACTGGAGCCCGCACTCCAGTCGAACCCTATCCGGACATGGCCTACGGGTACCATAATCCAAACGAGAGAGTGACCAAATAACAAGTGTTCCTGATGTCACTATTGTTAGGTTATCATGTACTGGGTCTGAATAGTCAGTGCACTGAGGATGCCTCCATCATGCCGACACCCCGCGATGTTGGATTCTAGAGGTGGCCCCCACGGATTCAAGAGGTGGCCCCCACCATGTCTGTGGTGTGGCACTTTGTTCCGTGTGGCACTTAGTTCCACACACCATGTGCCGGACGCCAGCATGACCGTGCATATAACGGGAATACCATGTATAACAAGAATACTGAGTCTGGTCAGTAACAATATCAATAACAAGAACACCGGAGACATCCTCGTCACCCAACACCAGACGGAGGTGAGGATTCTAGAGGTGGCCCCCACGGATTCAAGAGGTGGCCCCCACCATGTCTGTGGTGTGGCACTTTGTTCCGTGTGACACTTAGTTCCACACAAGTTCCGCCGGACGATGGCGTGACTGTGCTATAACTGGTGTACCAGAGGACAAGTATGAACTACACAGTATATCAAGTATTAGAACAATGCATGGTAGCATGATAACGGGGAAACAGGAAACAATAGATGTGGAATGCCACACATCTCATATCAACAGTTCATGTATCCAGTAACGGGAATACCAATATCAATAACAGGAAACAATCATAGAACATGAATACAGTAACATGGAACAATAATACATGTAGCATAACGAGTATCCATATGACACGAATAAAGATGCTATACATGCATGTGTTCCAGTGATATGTAAACATGACAGGCATGTGTAACAGTGCTATGTAAACATGACATGCATGGGTACCAGTGATAAGTAAACATGACATAATTGTGCACCGGAATCCATGTAACGATGGTCACAATCATATGACATGCGGTAGGCCGTGCATTGGTCTAGCCGTGTACCAGTGGAGCATGTATGTGTAGCTATAAGCCGTGTCATACCATCGTCATAGTACATGTAATAACAGTGTCTACTATAAGACCATACCCCGTGACCTGACAGTATCCGTGTAATCGTAGCCATAACATGCTATAACAGTATCGGTGCCTCCGTCTCTTAGTCCTACTAACTCAGGCAATAACAGTGTCAGTGTGAATGACAATATATCATGTACTATATGGTACCAACATCTGGTTGTACTGGGTATATAGTGTTCAGTGTGCTTAGTATGTTCGGGTAATAATTACGGATACATATAGTTATGGTGTCCAATGTGAGGCAGGTACCGGTGATCAGATCTAATCTAGTATGTCGGTCACCATCTTATGATATTGATTATGTTTAATGAATCGTTATACTAGTCTTTTATTAATTACCATTTATTAACCGGTAATTACAGTTGTTACAATGAGTAAGATCAGCCAATCAATCAAGATACATGATAAAATATAGTTTATAAAAGAAAAACACTCACAAACTGGCTATAGGACTGTAGCTCTCGTTCCCATGATCACAACGGATCCAGAATCGTCCAAATCGGAGTCCGGATGCTCCAGATATCGCCCGAATACTAAATCAGAACAAATAGGGTTAATTATGTAAGAACTAAAAAGATTCAGGGGCTATTGGTAATTTTACAGGGGCCTAAAAGTAATTTATAATGTTACAGGGGCTAAACTGTAAGTTTACCTTTAACGGGTCGGGTCCGGGTATAAACGGGTCGGGTTTGGGTTTGAACCCACACCCAAACCCACTTGGGTTTTTATCCAATAGAAGCAACAGCAGCAGCAGCCTTGAGCTGCTGCTGCCGCCCACTCGCGGCCGCCGCCCGGCCGCTCGGCCGGCGAGGCCGCCCCGCCGGCGCGGGCTGTCCCGCCGCCGGAAGCTGCCGGCGCTCCCCCGGCGCCGCTCCGGCGCTCATGGGCCACCGGGGCCCATCCGCAAGAGAGAGAGGGAGAGGAATAGAGGCGGCGGCCAGATCTGGCCGCCTCGCCGGCGGTCGCCTGGCCGGCGACTGCGCCTGCGCGGCCTGGCCGGCGGTGTAGTCAAGGTCGGGCTCCCCCCCCCCCCCCCCCGTTGGGTTTGTACAGAGAGAGAGGGAGAATTGGGGAAAAAGAGGGAAAGAGGAGAGAGAGAGAGGGAGAGAGAGAGAGAGAACTTGGAGAGAAAGAGAGAGAAAATCCCTGGAGGAAAGAGAGAGAAGGAGGGATTTTAAAAAGGAGGAAGGCGGTGGGTTTGATTGAAAGAGGCGGTGGGGGAGTTCTCTGGAGGATTGGAGAAGAGGAAAGAAAAAGAAAGAAAAAGAAAATGAATTTAAATAATTAATTTAATCTTATTTTAATAGGGTCCAATTTTGACTGGCTCCGAACGATGCCCAAAAAGTACAGAAAATAGAGAATATTATTCTGAGACGTAAGATGAAGACGGTTTGTAGAAATTTTATCCGGTTTGCAAATTAAAAATCCCGGAAGATGTCACCGGCACTGGGCGACACCGGTTTGGCCGGATTTTCGATAAATTTAGAAAATTCTCCAAAAATACCCGATCGTAAATAACACGATTCTAAGACATACGGTGAAAGCGGATTCTCAAAATTCTACTCTGTTTGTGAAATAAAAATCGGAAGGCTGGTTATCGATATCGGTCGACACCGACTACGGAGATTTTCCAAAATAATCCAGAAAAATTTCAGAAAATCCTAAAAAATCTCAAATATTAGAAAATAATTTTTAAAATTGAAATCAACTCAATCGGACTACTACGGAGGTCAAATCAATTTTTGTACGTCGTATCGGGTACTGATACGGTGATACGTACACCGGGAGCAGGGGGTTACACGGACTTGCGGTTGTCCTCCTCGATACGAAGCGTCACAATGAGATCTTCCAACTTTAGCTCCTTTCGCTTGTGCTTCAGGTAGTTCTTGAAGTCTCTCCACGTAGGTGGGAGTTTCTCCACGATAGTTGCAACCTGAAAGTTTCAGGAAGAATCATACCTTCGGCTTCTATCTCGTGCAAGATAAGTTGGAACTCTTGCACCTGACTGATTACAGTCTTGGTATCCACTATTTTGTACTCCAGAAATCGTCCTACGACGAACTTCTTGGTACCAGCATCCTCAGTCTTGTACTTCTTGTCAAGACTGGCCCATAACTTCGGCAAAGGAAGTCACCTTGTAAAGAGAGTCATCCAGTCCATTTAAAACATAATTTCGGCAAAGGAAGTCACCTTGTGTCCAAGCATCGACTGCAAGGACTGAGTCCCGATCAGTTCCGGGTTCTGGTGGATCCTCCTGCAGGAATTTGGCCAGATGAAGAGTGGTCAAGTAGAAGAGCATCTTCTCTTGCCACCTCTTGAATTCTGTGCCGTTAAACTTTCCTGACTTCTCCGGCTTCGGGTTAGGAAGTGGAGTAGGCATCAAAGCTTGGAGCTGCATGTTTGGTGCCTTGCTTATACTATCTTGATTTGTCTCAGACATTTTCTGCAAGTTCAAGCAGAACAGAAGTAAGAAACTTCAATAATAATTGTCTTAAGATTGTTGGGTATTCTGCTTAACAAGAATCAATCTGACAACTAATCAAGATCACTGAGATATCAACAATCTAATTGGCCAGGTCGGCAAATATCAGGTGGGAGGTTTTCCGTTCAATAGAACGTTCCTTAATTTAAGAACCACCTTTCAATTTCCTTCCTTGGTTAAACACCAATTAGACTGAATCTAAATCAGTCTCGATATACAGTAAAGTATATCCCCTGTATAAAGGACTTAATCTACTTATACAGTATTTGGAGTGAGGTACGCTTAAAGCGAATCTCCTTAAAACAATTACGTCCCCCGCACTGGTGCTAACGGGATAATGGACGCTAGTCTCCCAAGATACAACACTCCTTCACGGTATTTGGATAGCACTACCAAATCACCGTACGGTCGAACCGTAGTTAACCAGTACCTTCACAGGATCGTTGAAGCAGCGGTACAAGGACAAATTTCGGATGAATATTTGCCTCTACTTTGGAGTAGCACCCACTGTTGAGGACGAAGGAAGGTTGAAGAATATTCTTCTTTAGAAGTCTTAGATTTAGACAACAATTCTATAAAAGAATTTGTTGAATTTTCTAAGCCCTCTTTCAGAACGAATTTTGCAGAATCTTCTTTGGAAGTCGCTTCGGAATCCCACTTCTCGCTGGAAGTCGCTTTGGAACTCTACTTCCTAATTCAGAAATCAGACTTGCTTCTGCTTCAGAACTCAGATAGAAAGAGAGAGAGTTGTTGGTGTATTTGTTGTGTGTTTTTCAATTGAGAGATTGGAGTGCTTTATATAGCACTCCAGGAGGGGCCAACAGGTTCGAACCCAAACGAAAGGCTGCAACCGTTGGCAGTCCAACAGATTCGCATCCGTTGGCAGACCAACAGGCTCGCAACCATTGGCTGTCTAACTGGTCTGACACCTGTTGGCGGATCGGTTCGAAGCCTGACAGCGGAGCGGGTCCGTTGGCGGGGCGGAGCGGGTTTGGTTCGGGTAGCGGCCCATACCCTTGAGACCTGATTCAAAAAGAACCAGGCCAGGTCCCGAACCCGGACCGGCACCGGCCGCCGCACGCATGATAGGGCATGGTTCCCTCCCAATCGCGCGCGAAAACTCCAAGTACCCAAAGGGCACGCCCTTTGTTCTCAATTTTCTCTATTTATACACCACAAACTTCTATCCCACGGCCAATGTGGGACTAAATGCTTTTAGCTATCTTTAGTCCCGTTTTGGCTTTGAATTAGGCAATCTTTAGACTTGAATATCTCATTCATTCGAAGTCGGAATTGAACATGTGAATATACCACGTTCATCCCCAATGGAAGGAGAACACACTCCAACCATCATCCAATTGATTCGATCAATTGATCTCGCCATAATTCAACTCAAAGATTCGCATTTATATTCTTCAATTCCAACAAAAATCACTCCTCCTCTTCCTGATGTCCACCAATGTGCCGGGCCGTTTCATCCCACCGTTTTCGGCAAACCCCTCCACATGTCGGTAAATGAGAAAACAAACATTAGAAGCTCCCACAAGCTATTGTGCAAGGTGCATGCACATAAGATAAAGTTGCAAACAACAGAAAGAAAGTTAAGATCTACAATCATAATCTCTCACCAGTGAAGTAGTATATCACTCATGCAGTTTGCATTTGCTATGTAAATAATATAATTTTTTTTCCCCTTTTCCTTCTTTTCTTTTCTTTGGAAGAACCATATTTAAATTTCCCTTAAAAAGAAGGTGATTGGTCAGAATAATTTTCTGCGAGTGAATCATACCTATGGTGAAGAATATACTTCTACATTCAACTAGCAGCAGCCATAGCCTTTCTGTTATATTCTTGAGATCAGCTACATTTTCCTCTCTCCACATTGAGGTCTAATAAAGACCAGCTCCTGTTTTATGAGTATGAATCATTACAAGTGACGGTGATGGGCTAATAGCGTATCGTGTATGAAGCACGGACCATGCAAAGTGAGTCATGTGGCCATCTCCAACATATGTTGAGACATATCAGTTAACACTACCATTCATTGTAATAATGATGTATTGCTAATTCTATGTGTACACAAAAAGTAATGTTATTTGTACTATTTTTTTTATATTACATTATACTATTGTTTTATAAATTGTGGGTCACACTAGCAATTAATGAAAGTGAGAGTTACAATTTATGAGAGTGTGACTCAAAATTTATAAAGTAGTAATATAATGTAATATAAAAAAAATAATACAAATAACATAACTCGTACTCAAACGAAGCTGTTATAACTATACAGATGCTTGTGAATTTGGTTCTGGTCCCAAAACCCATCCAAATTACACATGAAAAAAAAATATGCAATTTAGTTCAGCTCCTCTGATTAAGGTTGCCAAAAGTCCTGAAGTGTAGCCTCACTGGAGCTTCTCTAAGGGGTTTCCAAATCTTCCAAACCCAAGAATGGCCTTCCTCGAGGAGTGCACACCCATTTTTAACTCGATTTGGTTCATGTGTGTGAGCCACACACACATACAATAAGAGGGTCAATTTCACGTTGACACGTGAATTGAAACTCTTATAATCTCTTATAATATGTGTGTGAGGCCCACATGTATAACATATTATAAGAGGATCAATACTCGTGTCAATGCGTAATTGGCACTCTTATTGTATGTGTGTGTGACTCACACACATTAACCGAACCCTTTTTAACTGGACCTAAACAGGTTTATAAGTTTAAAGACCAGGTATCAAAATTTGAGATCAAGTTATTCATATTTGTTTCAGGTACCATTATTGATATCGATATCAAGAGTCTCTGCAATTCAGGTGGCTTCGAATCCAAAATAACGGTTCTTGGCATAGACGGCTTAAAAATTTTAGATTATGAAAAATATATTAAAAAATAAGAAAAACAATCAGAAAAAATTGACAATTTTTTAACAATTCGTTAATTCTACATTATGTTTCAAAGAATCTTGAATAATAAAATATAGCTGATGCAAAAGCAATTTCCGAATAAATTTAATTGACTGATTTAAGGTGGTCATTGCTTAATTTAAGAGTCATCAAATATAACCGATTAATTATAATTCTGATTATGTAACAATGATCTAATTAATATACAAATGGTTAGATAATAAATTGAGAAGTGTTGAAAAACTCCGAGAAATATAACACCAAACAAGAGAATTCTAAAGACAGAGTAGAAGTAGGAATTCTTATTGATTTCTGAAGTGTACATTGAAATGAATGAGGAAGGGCATATTTATAGAAAAACTGTAACCCACTGCTCCCCGATGTACGTATCACAGTATAAGTATGCGATACGACGTAAAAAAATTGATTTGACCTCCGTGGTAGTCCGATTGAGCTGATTTCAATTTTAAAAATCATTTTCTAACATTTGAGATTTGTCAGCATTTTCTGGAATTTTTCTGGACTATTTTGAAAAATCTCCGTAATCGGTATCGACCGATACCGATAACCGGCTTTACGATTTTTATTTCACAAACGGAGTTGTATTTTGAGAATCCGCTTTCATCATGGGTCTTAGAATCGTATTTTCTACGTTTAGGTATTTTTGGGGATTTTTCTGAATTTATCGAAAATCCGGCCAAACCGGTGTCGCCCGTATCGGCGAGACACTCCGGGATTTTTAATTGGCAAACCGGATCGAGTTTCTGCAAACCGTTTTCATATTACGTCTCAGGATAATATTTTATATTTTCTGTAATTTTTGGGTACCGTTCGAAGCTGGTCAAATATTGGGTCAATCTTATAATAATAAAATATTATTTTATTTAATCTTTTATTTCTTTCCTTCCTTTTTCTTCTTCCTTCTTCTACAAGGTTCCCTCCACCGCCTCTTTCAATCAAACCCACCGCCTCAACTCCTCTCCCTCCATTTAAATCTCTCCCTCTCTCTCTCAATTACAAATATCTCTCTCTCTCTCTCTCCCAATTCTCTCTCTAAGAAACTCTCTCTCTCAATACCTTTTCTCTCTCTCTAACTCTCTCTATCCCCCCCTCTCTCTCTCTCTCTCTCTCTGTGCAGACCCTCCCACAAGGGGAGGGGCTGCTCCCTTGGCCCGCAACCAGACCTGGCACGGCCGGCGCCACCACCGCCCGCCGCGACCCGGCCACGGGCCGGCCGCGCCACCACCGCCCCTTCTTCTCCTTTTCCTCCTCCTCCTTCTTCTTCTTCTTCTCTTTTCTTTTCTCTTCACTGTTTCTCTCTATCCCTCACCCTCTTTCTCTCACCACCGCCCGGGGTCGCGACCGCCGCCGGCGGCCGGGTCCGCCGCCGGCGGCCAGCCCAGCTGGCCGGCAAGCTATTGTGGGCGGCAGCAGCAAGCTGCTGCTGCCCCCTTTGTGTTGTGGGTTTGGGTTTTTACCCAAACCCATTAACCCAATTGGGTTAATTAAAAACCCATTAATCCAACCCGTTAGCCCGTACCCAATAACTTAAGTTAACTGGGTTCGGGTTATCGGATCCAAACCCGATCCGTTATCTCACCAAACCCGCTCCGAAACCAATAAAGGTAAATTGACAGAAAACCCCATGTGATATTTTATTAATTACATTTAAATTAGTTATTTACATCTTTAACCCCATTTTATTCCTTTTCATATTCGGGCGATATCGGGAGCATCCGGACTCCGATTTGGACGATTCTGGATCCGTTGCGATCGTGGAAAAGAGAGCTACCTTCACATGACCAGTTTATCAGTGTTTTTATTTTAAAAATTGTCTTTTTAGTATATTTAATGCACTTGGTTGCTTTATGCAAATAAAACAGGATTATCGGTTAATCACTGTAAAACTGTACATACCGAGTCATAAATTGTCATTGATAGAATAACAGTGTAAACATGCTCGATTAGAATAACATTTGACCGTCAGGACAAGTAGCGATATCTGATACTTCATTCGGTATGATTACCGGTACCTGCCTCACACGAAACACCGATACGACATGTACATGTACCACTAGATATTGTGATTCCCCGTTTCTTGTTATATTGTCATTCTGATTCATTGATACTCGGTGACACGACGTTATTACTCAACATGCATGCTAGACACCTTCACACGCTAGGTTCCACATTACACGAATACTGTAGTTCATTACACTGACCCCTGATATAACATGTACGAATACTATTCAGATATAGTACACGGATTATTGCTACACATAGATGTCCCACTGGTACACGGATAGACTAATACACGGACAACCACATTTAGTATTATTGTTACAATTATGTCATGTTTACATATCATTGTTACACGTGCATGTCATGTTTACCTATCACGGTTACACGTGCATGTCATGTTTACATACAGTTACATGTGCATGTCATGTTTACCTATCACTGTTACACGTGCATGTCATGTTTACATCTTACTGCTACACGTGCATGTCATGTTTACATATCACTGTTACACCTGCATGTCATATTTTCATATCTCTGTTTCACGTGCAATCCATGTTCCATGTTACCGTATTCCTGTTATATGATTGTTACCTGTTACTGATATGGATATTCCTGTTACTGGACATGCGAGCTGTTGATACGCGATATGTGGGAATCCCACATCTATTGTTCCCGTTTCCCGTTATATTGTTCCTGTTTCCTGTTATATTGTTCTATGCTATCAACAGAGCTCAGGTCCAATTATCATGTTACCCGTATCATGTAATGTATTGGTTCTTGTTACATTGTATACTTGATATATCATATCATAAAGAGAACTTGGGTATGGGGGAGACTTGACGGTTGACTAGATCATATCGGGTGGATGTCTGGATCCATTGTTTGTCCCACTGCAGGGGACGAGGTAGTGCTGGCTACCGTCTGTTACTCATGAGCATCCCGTTATTGTTTTAGCTCATTGAGATTCCCGTTACATGTTACAGCTCTAGCGGGCTGGTCCTGGTCTCAGCAGCCAGGGGTCTGATAAGGCCATTGTCCCGGGTATGCACGGGATACACCCACCCGATAAGAACTCCTCGACCATGGGTTTCCAATTAACATAATAAAACAGTATACACAATAGTGACGTCGGGAACACTTGTTATTTGATCACTCTCTCGTTTGGATAATGGTACCCGTAGGCCATGTCCGGATGGGTTCGACTGGAGTGCGGGCTCCAGTAGGAACTGCCAGTGGTATGGGACACTGGAAGAGAGTGATTAAAATACCGGGTGATACTGATTTCTACTATTGTATAAAAGACATGACTTACCTGATACATGTATGCTATCTAGTTACTGTCCCTGATTTTATCTGCTATCCTGTTACATGTATATTTTGTTACTATACCGGTACATGTTATACTTTCTGTGGTGGCATCCTACTCATGTTCATGTTGCATTGCATATATTATGTTTCCTGTATTCATTTCTGTTTATGCACAACATCGTATTATGGGTATATCTTGCATACGCACATCTGCATGTTCACTTCTATCACGTCACCACTAGCATGTTCATTACGTCACCACTAGACAACATTATTTCTGATATAACCTGGACACGACTATAGACATGACCTGATGATAACCGGCTAGGTAGTGATGGTATTAAAAGATAACATGTTTATATATTTCTACCGCTTCGTATATGCGTATTATATGGTATCACTCTTATCACATCTTGTATTATATATTATTATCGTGCTTGTATTACTATTGTATCTATTACTGCCTCCTTCATTTTACCACTCACTAGGTCGCTTTCTGACGACCCTGGGTTTGCATGCCCAGGTCGGAGATCCGAGTTACCGTAACTTCAGAGAGTGCCTTGGAGCCACATGGGAGATTCCTCATCGGGACTATTCATAGGTATCTTAGTGATTTATTTCTGTTATATTATTTGTCCCTCTTTTCCATATCTATTATGATCGCTAACCTCTTCTGCAGGTATTCTTATACTTATTTCATGCTGGAACTCAGGTATATATGGAGATTATTTACTGTACTGAGGCTTAGCGTACTCACGTGGGGTTTTCCGCCTTGCGTATGTACGTCGCCATAACGTTCCCGTACTTGCGGGATCGGGGCGTTACATTGTGGTATCAGAGCCTAGGTTCACACCTGGTGTGGGTAACCACCTGGGTCAATCTTCGGGCTCTTACCAACAGTACAATCAGGTTCAGATTAACTGATCTGTATCTGAATTCGGGATTCCAGCGACGAGTACAAGAATACCATGTCCTTGCCCATTCATTTCCTTGACTCTGTTGTCTTCCTCAATTATAGTTGTCACTCAGACTATTTGATTTCCTTCTTACTTTCTCTTCATCCTATTGATTTCACTCTGTGAGTTGAGTTCACTACCATACTTCTCCGTCTCGAGTTCCTTATAGATAGTAGAGTGCGCAGTGGAAGTGTCGTGGATCCGTAACATTTAGGCTTTGGGGTTGAAAATTTTGTTCTCACACCTGAATGGAAATTGCGAGGACGCAATTTTTGTAAGGTGGGGAGAAATGTCCCCTGCTCCCCGATGTACGTATCACAGTATCAGTACGCGATACGACGTACAAAAATTGATTTGACCTCCGTGGTAGTCCGATTGAGCTAATTTCAATTTTAAAAATCATTTTCTAATATTTGAGATTTGTCAGCATTTTCTGAAATTTTTCTGGATTATTTTGGAAAATCTCCGTAATCGGTATCGACCGATACCGATAGCCGGCTTTACGACTTTTATTTCACAAACAGAGTTGTATTTTAAGAATCCGCTTTCATCATGGGTCTTAGAATCGTATTTTCTACGTTTGGGTATTTTTGGGGATTTTTTCTGAATTTATCGAAAATCCGGCCAAACCGGTGTCGCCCGTATCGGCGAGACACTCCGGGATTTTTAATTGTCAAACCGGATCGAGTTTTTACAAACCGTTTTCATATTACGTCTCAGGATAATATTTTATATTTTTTGTAATTTTTGGGCACCGTTCGGAGTTGGTCAAATATTGGGTCAATCTTATAATAATAAAATATTATTTTATTTAATCTTTTATTTCTTTCCTTCCTTTTTCTTCTTCCTTCTACAAGGTTCCCTCCACTGCCTCTTTCAATCAAACCCACCGCCTCAACTCCTCTCCCTCCATTTAAATCTCTCCCTCTCTCTCTCAATTAAAAAAATCCCTCTCTCCCCCCCAATTCTCTCTCTAAGAAACTCTCTCTCTCTCAATACCTTTTCTCTCTCTCTCTAACTCTCTCTCTATCCCTCTCTCTCTCTCTCTCTCTCTCTCTCTCTCTCTCTCTCTGTGCAGACCCTCCCACAAGGGGAGGGGCTGCTCCCTTGGCCCGCAGCCAGACCTGGCGTGGCCGGCGCCACCACCGGCCGCCGCGACCCCAGGCCGCGCCCCGGCCACGGCCGGCCGCGCCACCACCGCCCCTTCTTCTCCTTTTCCTCCTCCTCCTTCTTCTTCATCTCTTTTCTTTTCTCTTCACTGTTTCTCTCTATCCCTCACCCTCTTTCTCTCACCACCGCCCGTGGCCGCGACCGCCGCCGGCCAGCCCAGCTGGCCGGCTGGCTATTGTGGGCGGCAGCAGCAAGCTGCTGCTGCCCCCTTTGTGTTGTGGGTTTGGGTTTTTACCCAAACCCATTAACCCAATTGGGTTAATTAAAAACCCATTAATCCAACCCGTTAGCCCGTACCCAATAACTTAAGTTAACTGGGTTCGGGTTATCGGATCTAAACCCGATCCGTTATCTCACCAAACCCGCTCCGAAACCAATAAAGGTAAATTGACAGAAAACCCCATGTGATATTTTATTAATTTCATTTAAATTAGTTATTTACATCTTTAACCCCATTTTATTCCTTTTCATATTCGGGCGATATCGGGAGCATCCGGACTCCGATTTGGACGATTCTGGATCTGTTGCGATCGTGGGAAAGAGAGATACCTTTTCATGACCAGTTTGTGAGTGTTTTTATTTTATAAATTGTCTTTTTAGTATATTTAATGCACTTGGTTGCTTTATGTAAATAAAACAGGATTATCGGTTAATCACTGTAAAACTGTACATACCGAGTCATAAATTGTCATTGATAGAATAACAGTGTAAACATGCTCGATTAGAATAACATTTGACCGTCAGGACAAGTAGGGATATCTGATACTCCATTCGGTATGATTACCGGTACCTGCCTCACACGAAACACCGATACGACATGTACATGTACCACTAGATATTGTGATTCCCCGTTCCTTGTTATATTATCATTCTGATTCACTAATACTCGGTGACACGACGTTATTACTCAACATGCATGCTAGACACTTTCACACAATAGGTTCCACATTACACGAATACTATAGTTCATTACACTGACCCCTGATATAACATGTACGAATACTATTCAGATATAGTACACGGATTATTGCTACACATGGATGTCCCACTGGTACACGGATAGACTAATACACGGACAACCACATTTAGTATTATTATTACAATTATGTCATGTTTACATATCATTCTTACACGTGCATGTCATGTTTACCTATTACGGTTACACATGCATGTCATGTTTACATACAGTTACATGTGCATGTCATGTTTACCTATCACTGTTACACGTGCATGTCATGTTTACATCTTATAGCTACACGTGCATGTCATGTTTACATATCACTGTTACACCTGCATGTCATATTTTCATATCTCTGTTTCACGTGCAATCCATGTTCCATGTTACCGTATTCCTGTTATATGATTGTTACCTGTTACTGATATGGATATTCCTGTTACTGGACATGCGAGCTGTTGATACGCGATATGTGGGAATCCCACATCTATTGTTCCCGTTTCCCGTTATATTGTTCCTGTTTCCCGTTATATTGTTCTATGCTATCAACAGAGCTCAGGTCCAGTTATCATGTTACCCGTATCATGTAATGTATTGGTTCTTGTTACATTGTATACTTGATATATCATATCATAAAGAGAACTTGGGTATGGGGGAGACTTGACGGTTGACTAGATCATATCGGGTGGATGTCTGGATCCATTGCTTGTCCCACTGCAGGGGACGGGGTAGTGCTGGCTACCGTCTGTTACTCATGAGCATCCCGTTATTGTTTTAGCTCATTGAGATTCCTGTTACATGTTACAGCTCTAGCGGGCTGGTCCTGGTCTCAGCAGCCAGGGGTCTGATAAGGCCGTTGTCCCGGGTATGCACGGGATACACCCACCCGATAAGAACTCCTCGACCATGGGTTTCCAATTAACATAATAAAACAGTATACACAATAGTGACGTCGGGAACACTTGTTATTTGATCACTCTCTCGTTTGGATAATGGTACCCGTAGGCTATGTCCGGATGGGTTCGACTGGAGTGCGGGCTCCAGTAGGAACTGCCAGTGGTATGGGACACTGGAAGAGAGTGATTAAAATACCGGGTGATACTGATTTCTACTATTGTATAAAAGACATGACTTACCTGATACATGTATGCTATCTAGTTACTGTCCCTGATTTTATCTGCTATCCTATTACATGTATATTTTGTTACTATACCGGTACATGTTATACTTTCTGTGGTGGCATCCTACTCATGTTCATGTTGCATTGCATATATTATGTTTCCTGTATTCATTTCTGTTTATGCACAACATCGTATTATGGGTATATCTTGCATACGCACATCTGCATGTTCACTTCTATCACGTCACCACTAGCATGTTCATTACGTCACCACTAGACAACATTATTTCTGATATAACCTGGACACGACTATAGACATGACCTGATGATAACCGGCTAGGTAATGATGGTATTAAAAGATAACATGTTTATATATTTCTACCGCTTCGTATATGCGTATTATATGGTATCACTCTTATCACATCTTGTATTATATATTATTATCGTGCTTGTATTACTATTGTATCTATTACTGCCTCCTTCATTTTACCACTCACTAGGTCGCTTTCTGACGATCCTGAATTTTCATGCCCAGGTTGGAGATCCGAGTTACCGTAGCTTCAGAGAGTGCCTTGGAGCCACATGGGAGATTCCTCATCGGGACTATTCATAGGTATCTTAGTGATTTATTTCTGTTATATTATTTGTCCCTCTTTTCCATATCTATTATGATCGCTAACCTCTTCTGCAGGTATTCTTGTACTTATTTCATGCTGGAACTCAGGTATATATGGAGATTATTTACTGTACTGAGGCTTAGCGTACTCACGTTGGGTTTTCCGTCTTGCGTATGTACGTCGCCATAACGTTCCCGTACCTGCGGGATCGGGGTGTTACATTGTGGTATCAGAGCCTAGGTTCACACCTGGTGTGGGTAACCACCTGGGTCAATCTTCGGGCTCTTACCAACAGTACAATCAGGTTCAGATTAACTGATCTGTATCTGAATTCGGGATTCCAGCGACGAGTACAAGAATACCATGTCCTTGCCCATTCATTTCCTTGACTCTGTTGTCTTCCTCAATTATAGTTGTCACTCAGACTATTTGATTTCCTTCTTACTTTCTCTTCATCCTATTGATTTCACTCTGTGAGTTGAGTTCACTACCATACTTCTCCGTCTCGAGTTACTTATAGATAGTAGAGTGCGCAGCGGAAGTGATGTGGATCCGTAACATTTAGGCTTTGGGGTTGAAAATTGTGTTCTCACACCTGAATGGAAATTGCGAGGACGCAATTTTTGTAAGGTGGGGAGAAATGTAACCCCTGCTCCCCGATGTACGTATCACAGTATCAGTACGCGATACGACGTACAAAAATTGATTTGACCTCCGTGGTAGTCCGATTGAGCTGATTTCAATTTTAAAAATCATTTTCTAATATTTGAGATTTGTCAGCATTTTCTGGAATTTTTCTGGATTATTTTGGAAAATCTCCGTAATCGGTATCGACCGATACCGATAACCGGCTTTACGACTTTTATTTCATAAACGGAGTTATATTTTGAGAATCCTCTTTCATCATGGGTCTTAAAATCGTATTTTCTACGTTTGGGTATTTTTGGGGATTTTTCTGAATTTATCGAAAATCCGGCCAAACCGGTGTCGCCCGTATCGGCGAGACACTCCGGGATTTTTAATTGGCAAACCGGATCGAGTTTCTGTAAACCGTTTTCATATTACATCTCAGGATAATATTTTATATTTTCTGTAATTTTTGGGCACCGTTCGGAGTTGGTCAAATATTGGGTCAATCTTATAATAATAAAATATTATTTTATTTAATCTTTTATTTCTTTCCTTCCTTTTTCTTCTTCCTTCTTCTACAAGGTTCCCTCCACCGCCTCTTTCAATCAAACCCACCGCCTCAACTCCTCTCCCTCCATTTAAATCTCTCCCTCTCTCTCTCAATTACAAAAATCCCTCTCTCTCCCAATTCTCTCTCTAAGAAACTCTCTCTCTCTCTCAATACCTTTTCTCTCTCTAACTCTCTCTATCCCTCTCTCTCTCTCTCTCTCTCTCTGTGCAGACCCTCCCACAAGGGGAGGGGCTGCTCCTTTGGCCCGCAGCCAGACCTGGCGCGGCCGGCGCCACCTCCAGCGCCGCGACCCCAGGCCGCGCCCCGGCCACCGCCGGCGCGCCACCACCGCCCCTTCTTCTCCTTTTCCTCCTCCTCCTCCTTCTTCTTCTTCTCTTTTCTTTTCTCTTCACTGTTTCTCTCTATCCCTCACCCTCTTTCTCTCACCACCACCCGGGGCCGCGACCGCCGCCGGCGGCCGGGTCCGCCGCCGGCGGCCAGCCAGCGCCGCCGGCCAGCCCAGCTGGCCGGCTGGCTATTGTGGACGGCAGCAGCAAGCTGCTGCTGTCCCCTTTGTGTTGTGGGTTTGGGTTTTTACCCAAACCCATTAACCCAATTGGGTTAATTAAAAACCCATTAATCCAACCCGTTAGCCCGTACCCAATAACTTAAGTTAACTGGGTTCGGGTTATCGGATCCAAACCCGATCCGTTATCTCACCAAACCCGCTCCGAAACCAATAAAGGTAAACTGACAGAAAACCCCATGTGATATTTTATTAATTGCATTTAAATTAGTTATTTACATCTTTAACCCCATTTTATTCCTTTTCATATTCGGGCGATATCGGAGCATCCGGACTCCGATTTGGACGATTCTGGATCCGTTGCGATCGTGAGAAAGAGAGCTACCTTCTCATGACCAGTTTGTGAGTATTTTTATTTTATAAATTGTCTTTTTAGTATATTTAATGCACTTGGTTGCTTTATGTAAATAAAACAGGATTATCGGTTAATCATTGTAAAACTGTACATACCGAGTCATAAATTGTCATTGATAGAATAACAGTGTAAACATGCTCGATTAGAATAACATTTGACCGTTAGGACAAGTAGGGATATCTGATACTCCATTCGGTATGATTACTGGTACCTGCCTCACACGAAACACCGATACGATATGTACATGTACCACTAGATATTGTGATTCCCCGTTCCTTGTTATATTGTCATTCTGATTCACTGATACTCGGTGACACGACGTTATTACTCAACATGCATGCTAGACACCTTCACACACTAGGTTCCACATTACACGAATACTGTAGTTCAATACACTGACCCCTGATATAACATGTACGAGTACTATTCAGATATAGTACACGGATTATTGCTACACATGGATGTCCCACTGGTACACGTATAGACTAATACACAGACAACCACATTTAGTATTATTGTTACAATTATGTCATGTTTACATATCATTGTTACATGTGCATGTCATGTTTACCTATCACGGTTACACGTGCATGTCATGTTTACATACAGTTACATGTGCATGTCATGTTTACCTATCACTGTTACACGTACATGTCATGTTTACATCTTACTGCTACACGTGCATGTCATGTTTACATATCACTGTTACACCTACATGTCATATTTTCATATCTCTGTTTCACGTGCAATCCATGTTCCATGTTACCGTATTCCTGTTATATGATTGTTACCTGTTACTGATATGGATATTCCTGTTACTGGACATGCGAGCTGTTGATACGCGATATGTGGGAATCCCACATCTATTGTTCCCGTTTCCCATTATATTGTTCCTGTTTCCCGTTATATTATTCTATGCTATCAACAAAGCTCAGGTCCAGTTATCATGTTACCCGTATCATGTAATGTATTGGTTCTTGTTACATTGTATACTTGATATATCATATCATAAAGAGAACTTGGGTATGGGGGAGACTTGACGGTTGACTAGATCATATCGGGTGGATGTCTGGATCCATTGTTTGTCCCACTGCAGGGGACGGGGTAGTGCTGACTACCGTCTGTTACTCATGAGCATCCTGTTATTATTTTAGCTCATTGAGATTCCCGTTACATGTTACAGCTCTAGCGGGCTGGTCCTGGTCTCAGCAGCCAGGGGTCTGATAAGGCCGTTGTTCCGGGTATGCACGAGATACACCCACCCGATAAGAACTCCTCGACCATGGGTTTCCAATTAACATAATAAAACAGTATACACAATAGTGACGTCGAGAACACTTGTTATTTGATCACTCTCTTGTTTGGATAATGGTACCCGTAGGCCATGTCCGATGGGTTCGACTGGAGTGCGGGCTCCAGTAGGAACTGCCAGTGGTATGGGACACTGGAAGAGAGTGATTAAAATACCGGGTGATACTGATTTCTACTATTGTATAAAAGACATGACTTACCTGATACATGTATGCTATCTAGTTACTATCCCTGATTTTATCTGCTATCCTGTTACATGTATATTTTGTTACTATATCAGTACATGTTATACTTTCTGTGGTGGCATCCTACTCATGTTCATGTTGCATTGCATATATTATGTTTCCTGTATTCATTTCTGCTTATGCACAATATCGTATTATTGGTATATCTTGCATACGCACATCTGCATGTTCACTTCTATCACGTCACCACTAGTATGTTCATTACGTCACCACTAGACAACATTATTTCTGATATAACCTGGACACGACTATAGACATGACCTGATGATAACCGGCTAGATAGTAATGGTATTAAAAGATAACATGTTTATATATTTCTACCGCTTCGTATATGCGTATTATATGGTATCACTCTTATCACATCTTGTATTATATATTATTATCGTGCTTGTATTACTATTGTATCTATTACTGCCTCCTTCATTTTATCACTCACTAGGTCGCTTTCTGACGACCCTGGGTTTGCATGCCCAGGTCAGAGATCCGAGTTACCGTAGCTTCAGAGAGTGCCTTGGAGCCACATGGGAGATTCCTCATCGGGACTATTCATAGGTATCTTAGTGATTTATTTCTGTTATATTATTTGTCCCTCTTTTTCATATCTATTATGATCGCTAACCTCTTCTGCAGGTATTCTTGTACTTATTTCATGCTGGAACTCAGGTATATATGGAGATTATTTACTGTACTGGGGCTTAGCGTACTCACGTGGGGTTTTCCGCCTTGCGTATGTACGTCGCCATAACGTTCCCGTACCTGCGGAATCGGGGCGTTAAAAAAACTTTGGGGTACTATGCAGTCACTATGCATGCTTGCGTCATCGCTTGCATCAGCGCATTATAAAATCATTAATGACGCATAGTGAAGGTAGGCAACCATCGTTTCATAACACTCCCCCTTGGCTGTCAGCCGTACATGATGTCTTATTAAAAATCTTGCTAAGAAAATCCTGTGGGACAAAATCATAGCGAAGGGAAAAAGAGTACATCATCTCTGTATACGTGTTCTATGCTGCCTTTGTTGGCCCAAAGACCTATCACCCAAGTTTTGATGATGATCAACTCATGAAGTTATGTTTACTAATGATCTTGTGTTTAATTAGTGACAGATTCATTATCAAGATCTTAGTAGGTGCATAGCTCAACAAAGGATAAAATGTCAAGATTTGGAGATAGCACGATGTGATCCAAGGAGCTTTTGGATCAAGCTTGGACCAAGTCAAGAAGATGAGAAGGCTTCAAGTGAAGACTTCAAGAAGATGAAGACTTGTGTCTAGGTATAAGATTTTGTTTTTATTTTAGTTAAAAATGTAAAGGATAGAGTAGTTGGTGGATTGCTCAAGTATACCATGCACACACACTCTTGATAGTTTTTGTTTTACAAAAGATTTTCTAGTTTAAAAAAAAATACAAGTTTGGTTTTTGGTGTTTCTTATATACTTATCTTTTAACCAAAATCATTTTTAGAGCTTAATGCCAAAAACATAGATATTTCATCTTGATTGTGTAGTGGATCATATCCATACACACTATGCCTTAAAATGAATTATAATATCTTGTTTTTGTATTTGAAGATGTTTTGGAAAAACAAAGTTTGGAAAACATGTTTTGGAAAATACAGTTTTTATCTTGAGCCAAATATTTTCAAGTTTCAAAAATAGTCCAATCTTTTATAACGTGCCTTAATTTTGTGCAAGCATGTTTGTTTATCAAAGTATATTGGTAAAACTATTTTTGTAGATTTTTATGTATTTTATGGGATTTTGTTTGAGCCAAAAAGACTAACTTTTTAATCCCAGAAAACTGTTTCAGGCTTCGGATAAGTCGACTTACTACCTTTATAAGTCGACTAATCCTGAAGTCGGCCGACCGGACCGGTCGACCGACGTGCACAGATGTGCACGCCTTTGTGCACTGGAGGACGGCCGACCGTACGGGTCGACCGCTCCAGAGAGCAGAGCTCTCTGGAAAGTTCGGCCGACCGTACGGGTCGACCGACAGAGAGTTCGACTCTCAGCTCCAGTGGCTCGGTCGACCCGGGCGGTCGACCGTGGCTCCAACGGTCGGATTTTTGACCGTTGGCGGTCGACCGTACGGGTCGACCGGCAGCTCTGACAAAGCCCCGACGGCTAGTTTTTGGCAGCCTATAAATTTGGGGGTTTGGTCATTATTTTGAGCTAAGATTTTAGGAGAGCTTTGAGCCAATTTTTCCCATCCTTTTAAAAGAGTTTTCTCCACATATTTGAGTGCAAATACTTCCAATCAAAAGGGAAGATTTTTATTTAGAGTGTGTTTAAAAGAGATTCTTTGAGTTTTCCTCCACCATCTCCTTCCTTGTTTTCTCACACAAACACTTGAGCTATCCATTGATTATTCATCCTATAGGTGTGTTGTAGTGAGATTATTTTTAGGTGATCAAAGTGTTGTGATCACCAAAGACTTCATTTGTTACTTTGAGGAGGCGGACGTGTGTGTCCGTGTTGTTTTGAGTTTGGGTGCGGACTCGGTTGGTTTGAGGTGCGGCCTCGGCGAGCTAGTGAGCTTGCGTGTGTACGGGACTAGGGAGTCCGAGGGCTTGTAGGTGTTGCGGCACCGAGGAGAGATCCATTGGGATCTTGCATAGTGGAAATCCTTCGTGTGTCGAAGGCGGGGATGTAGAGCAAGTGTGCTCGAACCTCGAAACATACCCTTGTGTTTGCGATTGCCTTTTCTCTCTCTCTCCCTTACTTGTTTATATCTTGCATTCAATTATTATCTATTTTTATATGCATGATATACTTGTGTGCTTAAATTGATATACTTGCTTGGGTTTGTTTGCTAACACTTGTATTCAACCAAGAGAGCCAACGCGGCACCTCAACCCATTCAAGGGGAATCTAGAGGAGTTTGTCCAGAGCCCTTCACGGGGAATTCGACAACACTCTTTGGTTATACGTGGTGTTTAGTGTAAGAAGTTTAATTAGGTCATAATTGTTTTTAGCTTCCGCATTATTTGCATCATTAGGCATTAAGTGACCATTAGATTAGCCATCACCTATTCACCCCCCTCTAGGTGAACCTTCAATTGGTATCAGAGCTTGGTACTCTGATTTGGGTCTAACAACCTAGAGTTAAAGATCCTCATTTTTAGGCTAATCACAATATTTGTACACACACCATGGAGTTCATGTCACCACCCACCTTTGACATTCTTAACATCCAAATTTGGAAGGTTAAGATGTCTTTGTACCTCAAGGCCTTAAGCATTCATGTATATCTTGCTACCACTAATGATTCATATGTTAATAATAGCAAGTACTTTGAGGCTAATGCAAAAGCCCTTCATGCTCTTAAATGTACCCTAAATGATGAATATCTTTCTAGGGTTTCTAATGTTGAATCGGCTTTTGTAGATTGGAACATCATCACCTCCCTTGACGAAAAGGATCTATATTATGCCGGGAGTGATTCGGACATTGGAAGCGACACCTCCAACGTGTGCTATATGGTCCAAGGGGATAACTCCCTTGAGGTAGCTACCGAATCCGAGGATGAGGATGTAAACATGTCATATGATGAGCTATCTACTTTTTGTCATCTATTGCTTGAAAAATATGACATGATTAAAAAGGAAAATAAAAATTTGAAAAAGAAAGTTGATTGCATGCATATAGAACAAGACTCTTTTAAATCTAACATTGCATGCTTAGAAAAAGAAAATAAAGATTTGAAAAATGAGAATGTTTCCTTGCTTGCAAAATTGAATGATTTATGTGAAGGAAACACTATTTTGAAAAATAAAGTTGATTTGGTTGAAAAACAAAAAGAAGTTGTTTTTCAAGAAAACAAGTCTTTGAAAAGAAAAATTTGTGAAAAAGAAAAGGATTTTGTTTCACAAAAGAAAAAGAAAAATGATTCTTTATCTCATCATGCTTTTCATGCCACCACTAATGAGATTAAAGATTTGAAAAATAAAATTGATGGTTTGAGTTCATCTTTGAACTCTTGTGCTTTTAATCATTCTAGGTTGGAGTCAATGTTTTCAAAGAAACAAACTCCACACATTCATGCACATCATAACCATGCATTTGCTTATGTTGCACAACATGATCACACTCCTACACATAAGCATGCTAAGGTGTACGTATGTACACATTGTGGCCGCAAAGGCTATTTAGCAAAATTTTGTTATGATAGGTTAGATCATTTTAATTTTGCTAATAAAAATGTTTGGGTGCCTTACAAGACTAACCTCAAGGACCCAAGAAAAAATGGGTACCAAAACCCCCACCCCATGTTTTTGATGTAGGTGAGGGATCTCTCAAGACGTGAGAGACTTGGTGCCTTGATGGTGGTTGCATGGACTACAAGGACATACATTTGGATGCATCGCTATCAAGGAGGTTTGGTGGGAAAGACCACCATGCTTGGAGCTTTGGAATTGGTAACAATTTCTAAACTCTTATTTTTTTGTACATGCTCTTATTTTCATAATATCATATAGCATGTTCATGTTTTATGTATCTTTGTGCTTCATGTGGTAATAACATGCTTAGATGTAGTTTTATCAAAACTTGTATTATACATGTACAAATAGTGAGTTACACGTGACTTACATATGTTTGCACTTCATGCTCATTTGTACCCACTATATGCCCATGTATAGGCTAGTTTTGATGATTCTCATTTATACATGCTTTGCCAATTTTTATGCCTTACTTCATGTATATGTATTTTTAATTCAAATCTAATAAATATACATGTATACCCGTGAGTCTCTTGCCTTCATGCTAATACCTTAATAGACTCTTTTATGTTTGGGATATGTATGCATATTGTTAGGTTTGGATAAATCATACATATGCCTAGAAGTGTATTATTTTTTTAAAGAAAAATAAATTTTCATGTTTTATAAAATGTTATTCATCTTATTGAGCTTCAATGACCATTTTCATGATAATACTACTTACATGACTTTTGAACACTCACACTTTATTTATTTTGTCATGACTTTGATACATGAACATATTTTTGAGCTTCATAGATCGAGTGTCAATTCTTATATTTGGTATGATTCATGAAATATATATGCTTTGATTTCATGTTTTGAAGGATCTTTAACTAGTTTTTCAAAAATTATTTTAACTAGTTAATTGTTCTTCATTTGGTAGAGTTTTTCAAACAAAACTTATTTTTCAAATCTATTTTGAAAACCCCTACCATCTATGGGCGGTTGGATGGGAGACCATGCCATGTATACCCTTTTGAATATCTTTTAAACTTGTGCATGAATGGGTGGTAGTTATATGAGATATACACTTGATCTTATTGTTATGTCAACTGGTATCATTGAATTCTTTCAATTGGTATCTAAATTGATAATTTTTGTATATACTCATATTTTGTTTCCTTATATATGTATGTATCAAATTCAATTGGTATAATTTTTCATACATATATATGATTTTCATGTGCTTAACTTTCAATTGGTTCACAATTTTTTTAAAGCACAAAGTTTGTGATGAAAAATAAAATTTTTTGGATCATTATGTTTACCATTGATATCAAAATGCTTCAACTTCATATTTGTTAAATTTCAATTGGTATCAATATGTTTTATAATAATGATTATTTTCAATTTGGTATCTTAAAAATTTGTTTGTTTTACAAGAGCTCTGATACCTTTAAAATTTTGTTTAAGAAAAATTCAAAATGTTTTGGTATGTATTTCCTATATGCAAGGAGAGCTTAACATCTCTTCTACATATAGATTCATGTTGAGTATATTATAAATTGAGGAGCTTGACAACTCTTCTTTATATGATATACGTGTGTAGGGGGAGTTTCACATCTCCTCTTATACATTACATAATATGTGTTATGTGAGTTAGGGCTTGTCATCCCTTCTTCATGTAATGCATATGTGTAGGGAAGCTAACTTAGCGTCTTCCTCTTCATGAATGTATATCGCATATAAATCTTTATTGATTGATTTGTTTAACCCCTTCTTGATCTTTTTGTTTTTGACAAAAAGGGGGATAAAAATTTGTTTGATTTGATTTTGCTTTGAACCCTTTGTTGATGAGTGACAAAAAGGGGGAGAAGTATTTGAGTTTGTATGCATGTTTTCATTACTTAAGGGGGAGAAGTATTTGTCTTCCTTGTTATTTATGCATATAAGTTTGTTTTGCAAATAGGAGAAAAAGATTTATTTTGTTTTATCTCCATTCATTTGCATACATGTTTATGAGCTTTATTGCATATATTTATTATTTTGTGTTATGCATGAGTTAAGGGGGAGCTTCTTTGAAGCTTTACTTTAATCCATGCATATATAACTTCATGAGTTTTGTCGTCATCAAAAAGGGGGAGATTGTTGGCCCAAAGGCCTATCACCCTAGTTTTGATGATGATCAACTCATGAAGTTATGTTTACTAATGATCTTGTGTTTAATTGGTGACAGATTCATTATCAAGATCTTAGTAGGTGCATAGCTCAACAAAAAATAAAATGTCAAGATTTGGAGCTAGCACGGTGTGATCCAAGGAGCTTTTGGATCAAGCTTAGACCAAGTCAAGAAGATGAGAAGGCTTCAAGTGAAGACTTCAAGAAGATGAAGACTTGTGTCTAGGTATAAGATTTTGTTTTTGTTTTAGTTAAAAATGTAAAGGATAGAGTAGTTGGTGGATTGCTCAAGTATACCATGTACACACACTCTTGATAGTTTTTGTTTTACAAAAGATTTTCTAGTTTAAAAAAAAATACAAGTTTGGTTTTTAGTGTTTCTCATATACTTATCTTTTAACCAAAACTATATTTAGAGCTTAATGCCAAAAACATAGATATTTCATCTTGATTGTGTAGTGGATCATATCCATACACACTATGCCTTAAAATGAATTATAATATCTTGTTTTTGTATTTGAAGATGTTTTGGAAAAACAAGGTTTAGAAAACATGTTTCAAAAAATACAATTTTTATCTTGAGCTAAATATTTCCAAGTTACAAAAATAGTCCAATCTTTTATAACATGCCTTGATTTTGTGCAAGCATGTTCGTTTATCAAAGTATATTGATAAAACTATTTTTGTAGATTTTTATGTATTTTATGGGATTTTATTTGAGCCAAAAAGACTAACTTTTTAATCCCAGAAAACTGTTTCAGGCTTCGGATAAGTCGACTTACTACCTTTATAAGTCGACTAATCCTGAAGTCGGCCGACCGGACCGGTCGACCGACGTGCACAGATGTGCACGCCTTTGTGCACTGGAGGACGGCCGACCGTACGGGTCGACCGCTCCAGAGAGCAGAGCTCTCTGGAAAGTTCGGCCGACCGTACGGGTCGACCGACAGAGAGTTCGACTCTCAGCTCCAGTGGCTCGGTCGACCCGGGCGGTCGACCGTGGCTCCAACGGTCGGATTTCTGACCGTTGGCGGTCGACCGTACGGGTCGACCGGCAGCTCTGACAAAGCCCCAACGGCTAGTTTTTGGCAGCCTATAAATTTGAGGGTTTGGTCATTGTTTTGAGCTAAGATTTTAGGAGAGCTTTGAGCCAGTTTTTTCCATCCTTTTAAAAGAGTTTTCTCCACATATTGAGTGCAAATACTTCCAATCAAAAGGGAAGATTTTTATTTAGAGTGTGTTTAAAAGAGATTCTTTGAGTTTTCCTCCACCATCTCCTTTCTTGTTTCTCACACAAACACTTGAGCTATCCATTGATTATTCATCCTATAGGTGTGTTGTAGTGAGATTGTTTTTAGGTGATCAAAGTGTTGTGATCACCAAAGACTTCATTTGTTACTTTGAGGAGGCGGACGTGTGTGTCCGTGTTGTTTTGAGTTTGGGTGCGGACTCGGTTGGTTTGAGGTGCGGCCTCGGCGAGCTAGTGAGCTTGCGTGTGTACGGGACTAGGGAGTCCGAGGGCTTGTAGGTGTTGCGGCACCGAGGAGAGATCCATTGGGATCTTGCATAGTGGAAATCCTTCGTGTGTCGAAGGCGGGGATGTAGAGCAAGTGTGCTCGAACCTCGAAACATACCCTTGTGTTTGCGATTGCCTTTTCTCTCTCTCTCTCCTTACTTGTTTATATCTTGCATTCAATTATTGTCTATTTTATATGCATGATATACTTGTGTGCTTAAATTGATATACTTGCTTGGGTTTGTTTGCTAACACTTGTATTCAACCAAGAGAGCCAACGCGGCACCTCAACCCATTCAAGGGGAATCTAGAGGAGTTTGTCCAGAGCCCTTCACGGGGAATTCGGCAACACTCTTTGGTTATACGTAGTGTTTAGTGTAAGAAGTTTAATTAGGTCATAATTGTTTTTAGCTTCCGCATTATTTGCATCATTAGGCATTAAGTGACCATTAGATTAGCCATCACCTATTCACCCCCCTCTAGGTGAACCTTCAGCCTTGTTAAAAACCTTACTAGGAAAACCCTGTGGGACAAAATCATAGTAAGAAAAAAAGAGTGCAGCCACGTAAGCTCTCCCTCAAATTGACATAAGTAGTTCTTCTTCATAAGTCTTGCATATGACGCATCTCAATATCATGAATAAGCTTTCTAAGAGTTGTAGTGGGGAGTACCTTTGTAAAGAGATCTGCCACATTATCACTTGATCGGATATACTGAATATTAATTTTCTTATCCTTTTCAAGTTCTTGGCTGAATGAGAAGAACTTCAGGGGTATATGCTTGGTACGGTCGCTTTTGATGAATCCTTCCTTCATTTAAACGACGCATGCAGCATTGTCTTCAAACAGTATTGTTGGATCTCTATTGACTGGTAATCCATAAGTTTCTTGGATATGTTGAGTTACAGACCTTATCCATACACATTCTCGACTTGCTTCATGGAGTGCTATGACTTCAGTATGATTAGAAGAAGTGGCAATAAGTGTCTGCTTTTGTGAACGCCAAGAGATCACTGTACCTCCACATATGAACACATATCCTGTTAGAGATCTGGCTTTATGTGGATCTGACAAGTAACCTGCATCTACATAACCAGTTATTTCTTATTTTGATCCTCTGGAATAAAACAAACTAAAATTAGTTGTTCCTCGAAAATAACGAAATATATGTTTAATACCATTCCAATGTCTCCGTGCAGGAGATGAGCTAAATCTTACTAATAAATTAGTAGCAAATGCTATATCTGGTCGGGTACAATTAGTTAGATATATGAGAGCTCCAATTGTACTTAGTTATGGTACTTCAGGACCAAGAACCTCTTCATTATCTTCGCGAGGGCGAAATGGATTCTTTTCCACATTCAATGATCTAACAACCATTGGAGTGCTTAAAGGATTTGCTTTATTCATGCTAAAGCGTTTTAAGACCTTTTCAATATAATTTGATTGATGCAAAAGTATTCCACTTTGAAAGTGCTCAATCTGTAAATCAATACAATATTTAGTTTTCCCAAGGTTTTTCATTTCAAATTCATTCTTTAAATATATCATTGCTTTTAGGACTTCTGTATGAGTCTCAATGATGATTAAATCATCAACATATATAGCAATGATAATGAATCCGGATGTTATTTTCTTTATAAAAACACATAGGCATATAGGATTATTCACATATCTTTCTTTTAACAAATACTCGCTTAAGCGATTATACCACATGCGCCCTGATTGTTTTAACCCATATAACGATCTTTATAATTTGATTGAATATAATTCTTTGGGTTTTGAACTTAATGCTTCAGGCATTTTAAATCCTTCAGGGATTTTCATATAAATATCGCTATCAAGCGACCCATATAAATAAGCTGTAACAACATTTATAAGACGCATTTCTAAATTTTAGAAACTGCTGCGCTGATTAAATATCTAAACGTAATTGCATCTATTACTGGAGAATTCATTTCTTCATAATCAATTCCAGATCTTTACGAAAAACCTTGAGCGATAAGTCGAGCTTTATATCTCGCAATCTCGTTTTTCTCGTTGCGTTTTCGCACAAAGACCCATTTGTATCCTACCGATCTCACAGCTTCAGGCGTGAGAATAATAGGTCCAAATACCTTATGTTTATTAAGCGAATTCAATTCAGCCTGTATAACGTCTTTCCATTTTGTCCAATCATGTCTATTTTGACATTCAGTGACGGATCTTAGTTCAGGATCCTTACTTCCGTTAACAATATCACATTCTACGGAAGAGGAAAATATTTCATCCATATTTTCCATCTCATTGCGATTCCATAATCCTCCTGTATAGACATAATCAATAGAGATCTGATGATTTTCTATATCTTCAGGATTTTTCATCTATTAATTTGTCTTATTTTGTATTTCTTCTATAACACATTCTTGCGCATTGGGGTCATCATGCTTATCTGTTTTTTTTTCGAGGATTTTTATCTTTGAAACCGATTGGTCTACCACGCTTCAGGCGTGTCTTAGACTCATTAGTGACTTCATTCTCAGATTGTCCTTTTGGGATTTCAATCCGAGCAGGAGCATTTACAGTTGGTATGTATGATTTAGTCACTCTTTTCGTATCGGTGAACGCATCTGGTAATTGATTTGCTATTTCTTGTAAATGCATAATCTTTTGCACTTCTGACTCACATTGTTTTGTGTGAGGATCAAGATGCAATAAGGATGGTTCACTCCATGTGATCTCCTTCCCCAACTGTTTCTTTTCTCCCCTAATGCTAGAAAAATTGCCTCATTGAAATGGCAATCAGCAAACTGAGCCGTAAAAACATCATCGGTTTTTGGCTCAAGATATCTTATAATAGAAGGAGATTCATAGCCGACATATATTCTCAGTCTTCTTTGAGGACCCATCTTTGTACGTTGTGGTGGAGCAATCGGTACATATACCGCACAACCAAAAATTCTAAGATGGTAAATATTTAGTTCTTGACCAAATGCTAATTGTAGAGGGGAGTACTCATGATATGCACTTGGTCTGATGCGAATTAATGCTGCAGTATGTAAAATTGCATCGCCCTATATAGAAATAGGAAGTTTTGTTCTCATTATTAATGGTCTAGCAATAAGTTGGAGGCGCTTAATTAGTGACTCAGCCAAACCATTTTGTGTATGTATATGGGCAGCAGGATGTTCAACAGTTATTCCAATTGACATACAATAATCATTAAAAGCCTGAGACGTAAACTCACCAGCATTGTTAAGTCTAACTTTCTTGATTGTATAATCAGGAAATTGTGCTCGTAATCTAATTATCTGAGTAAGAAATCTCGCAAATGCCACATTGCGAGTTGATAATAAACAAACGTGTGACTATCTACTAGAGGCATCTATCAACACCATAAAATATCGAAATGGTCCACACAATGGGTGTATAGGCCCACATATATCACCTTGGATACGTTCAAGAAATGTAGGTGATTCTGTTTTTATTTTAGCTGGTGATGGTCTCATGATTAATTTTCCTAATGAACAAGCCTCACATGAAATTTTACTAACTTGAAGGATCTTCTGGCCCTTTAATGTATGTCCATGTGAATTCTCAATAATTCTTCGCATCATCAATGAATCAGGATGACCTAAACGATCATGCCACAGAGTTAATGTCTCTGTATCTTCTTTAACTACCATATGTGATTCTATCACATTATATATGTGTCATGCAATCTTGAGGAAAGCTTTGGTAGTTTTTCTAATATGTACTTTTTTCCTGATACATAAGTAGTAAGGTACATATATTTCATATTTCCTTCAGTTGCAGACTGAGTATCTATCCATGAAGATATATATTATTAAAACTCAACAAATTTCTTCTAGATTTTGGTGAAAACAAAACATCTTTTATGAAAAACTTTGTTCCATTTGGCAATATGAAGCTGGCTTTACCAGTTCTTCAATCAAGTTTACAGGACCTAATATTATATTGATGATTGTGTTTGTTGGTTTTAAATCAAAGAAGTACCTTTTATGTTTGAGAATAGTGTGTGTTGTACCACTATCCGGTATGCAAATATCTCTAGTTTGGTCTTGACTTCATCATTAGAATAATCCATATCAAGCTTCATGCAAAATAAATCATTTAGTGAGAATACATATTTAAAAATATTATTATAAGTGAAATATTTTATTCAAAGATAAATTTGAAAATTACAAATAACAAAACATGGTAATACAATCATATATCTAATTATCACCAGTATCCATTGAATCGTGATGGGTTGAAAGATCAGCAAAATCATCAGTAAAATCTAAAGCATCAAGATGAGTTGAATCATCCATAGGATCATCACATTCAGTGAAATTCACTTCCTTCTCTTTTTCTTTCAAGGATGCCTTGTAAAGCTTACAAAGGAGTTCCGGTGTTCGGCACACTCGAGACCAGTGCCATTTGGAGCCACATTTATAACAGGAATCTTAAGAATTCCGAAGAGAACTTTCACGAATATCTTTTCCTTTATCATGTCTTTCTACATGATACTTCTTGTGGATCGCATTGTTTTGTAAAGGGTTGTAAAAATCACTTCGACCGCGTCTACGTCCATGTCCACGGCCACGACCATGATTATATCCTCATCTATAATTTTTAGAAAATGCAGAATTTGCTTCTAGAAATGCTGTTAAACCAGTAGACGAGACTGATAATTTTTGATCAAAAGTTCATTATTCTTCTCTGCCACAAGAAGAGATGAAATTAGGTCAGAATATTTTTTAAAACCACGCAACCTATATTGTTATTGCAGTGTTATATTAGATGCATGAAAGGTGGAGTAAGTCTTCTCCAGCATTTCTTCATCTGTGATATCCACCCCCACAGAATTTCAATTGTGATACTATTCTGAGCATTATAGAGTTATAATCGCTAACTTTTTTGAAGTCTTGGAAGGGCAAAGATTCTATTCATCACGCGTGGCAGGGAGCACAACTTCCTTTTGATGATCAAATCTTTCATTGAGATTTTTCCATAAGACACTTAGGTCTCTTACAGTGAGATATTCACATTTTAAATTTTCATCAAGATGTCTGCGAATAAAGATCGTCGCCTTTGCCTTATCTTGCGATGATGTAGAGTTTATTTCTTTAATGGTTTCAGTGAGACCCATTGACTCGAAATGCATCTCAATATCAATAACCCAAGACATATAATTCCTTTCCGTGATATCAAGTGGAATGAACTCAAGCTTTGCAAAGTTTGACATGGTGATAACTATAACAAAGTATAAAAATAATTAGGATCACAATATTTTTTTCACAATAAAATAGTAAAACTTACATGTCAATCATAATAGCTACAAGCAAAAGAGGGAAGGTGAACATTAAAATTAAAAGATCCCGATAAAATTCACTTGGATGCATATCTACAAGAAAAATAATAGAAGTATTGATGATGATGACGTCAATAACAAACTTCAAAAATAGGCTAAGCAACTTGCGAAAAATCTCGAACACAAAGCTTCTGGAGATGATGAAAAATTTTAAGAATGAAAAGAGATTGAGAAGTGAGTTATGTGGTTAGAATTCACTAATTTATAGAGTGAAAACTAACCGTTTTATAGCCGTTATAGCCGTTGGGGGAGAGAGAAAAGCAATTTGAATTTTATATAATTAAATATTGTAATTAAGAAAATGATAAAATAAATGCATTGTGCTACATATATTTATGAGTTATAATATAGGCATGCCACTCTACTTGGTGGGTGTTTTGCAGACATAATTAATAAAGCAATAATTACTAAAATAAATATTGGCACACCACGCTACTCGGTAAACCTTTCAGTGGGTGTTTATCCAGATATAAATAGCAGAATAATAAAATATAACATTGGTAGCTTGGGGTTTAATCTACGCAAGCATCAAATTAGAGGTTAGTAAAGATTTCATAATCACATCACTTTACTATAAATAGGTGACAGAGCCTCCTTTCATTATAGTAGTGGTGTTATATGAACATAATTAGTATAATAATCCAGTTTTTCGTAATCACATCACATTTCTATAAATAGGTGACAGAGCCTCCTTTCATTATAGTAGTGGTGTTATACGAATATTATAAGTATAGTAACTTACCATTTTTACGTTGAGATAGTAGAGGCAGAGGCTGAAACTTGTGATAGGACTTTTCCTTGAGCAATGAAAGTAGAGGCTCGTGGGAAGACTTTTACCTTAAGCTAATGGAGGCAGAGACTGTGTGGTAGAACTTTTTTCCTGAACTGACAGAGGTAGAGGCTGGAGACAGAACAAGAGTGATCGTGCTGATAACGTGTTGTAAACTCCGAGAAATATAACACCAAAACAGAGAATTCTAGAGACAGAGTAGAAGTAGGAATTCTTATTGATTTCTGAAGTGTACATTGAAATTAATCAAGAAGGGCCTATTTATAGAAAAACTTTGGGGTACTATGCAGTCACTATGCATGCTTGCGTCATCGCTTGCATCAGCGTATAGTAAAATCATTAATGGTGCATAATAAAGGTAGACAGCCATCGTTTCATAATAAGAAGATAAGTATACTCTGTTTATAATACGTTCGCTGATCAGAAAGTGTTGGAGGTTACTAAAAAAGACTCTTTCTTAGTCTTGATGTGGAGCCAAGGGGTCTGGAGAGGTGGGCCCGACGATCATTGTTATTCTTTAGGGCTGTTTAGATTCAAGGAAGTAGGCAGAAGTAAGGAACTGGGCAAGTGTTATCTCTTACTTCCCTATTTATTCAAACACCAAAATGAAAAATGAGAAAACTCCTTTTCCTTTTCTCTTTTCTTTTTTACACAACCATTTCCTCACTGGTGCTGCAGTTAATTTTGTGGTCATGTAAATTTCATTTGTAATAAATTGTAACTCAAAACAGTTAATTTTGTGATTATGTAAATTTACTTGCATTCTAATTACAGTCAATTTTTATTTTTCTTAAGTAATTTTTATTTTAATATTATTTTGCGGTCAACTTTTTTTTCACTTTCACTTTCACATTACCATCCAAGCACCAGAAATAACGTAACATTTTTAAATCATACTTTCCAACAACATCTAAACAACGAAAAACTTACTAACTAATTCACAAATTTCAAAGGAAATTATTACCACTTCCTCACTCTACTCCTAACCAAACAGCCCCTAAAAAAAAAGAATCGGTACATATTCTTCTCGAAGATATCCATCAAATGAGAGATGGATGTGCGCTTGTTAATTTTTTTTTTAGGCGTGGGTAGATATCCATCTCCCATCCGCTGCCTTTCCTCGTCTATCCATCCAAGGCTCCCACCCTCACCCTCCCTCCCTTTTTCTCAAGCTTTCCCCCAAATTTCCCAAGAGAATCCAATTGAAAGCAGCCAAGCCTTGTTTTGGCCTGATATTGGCCAGTTTAGTTTGTTTTTTTTCTCTGTATGTTTGCTGGAGGAAGAGAGCTATCTTCCTCCAGCTAGCATTTGATTTGACAGAAAAAGGAAAGGATCTTCTTTTCTCAAAAATCGCAAGAAGAAGTAGCGAAACTCGAAGATCATAGTGAGATAGAAATGAAGAGAGAGAGAGAACCTGCGGTGGGATTTTTTTATTTTTTATTTATTTTGTTTTTTTTCCTGTTCCCTCTTCCATTCTTCTCAATCAAACATCAAGAGCAGAGGAGTAAGAACTTCTTCTCCTCTTCAACGGCTCTTCTCTTTCTCTTCTTCTCTTTTCTCTCTCTTTCGGGAAACAAACATGCTTAAGATTTTCCAGTCTCTCAATCTATCTAAGATATCTATCAATAAAACATCCTGGCTCAATGCTGGTTCAGATTTGTATACTGGGTAGGGTCAACCAGCCAAGAACTAACCTACACCTGCCCTACAACAGACCTTTTTGACCAAACAACTTATAAGACAACTGCACTTCTCAGCTCTAATCATCATCTACTGAAGAGTTAAGCGAATATAAATGTAATTAGATGATGCTTTTCTTCCTTCTCATGCCTATTTGGTTAAGGGTGGAAGTGAGGAAGTGAAGAAGTGAGTAAGTGGTAATAGTTCCCTTTGGAACTTGAGAATTGGCTAGTAAGTTTTCCGGTGTTGGATGTTATTGGGAAGTGTGGTTTAGAAAATGTTATGTCTTTTTCGATGTTTGAATGATAATATGAAAGTGGAAGTGAAAAAGTTGACCACAAAGTTGACCGCAAAATAATATTAAAAAATTAATTAAGAAAAAAATAAAAAATGAACTATAATTAGAATGCAAGTGAGATTTACACCATCAAAAAATTAACTATTTTATATTACAACTTATTACAATTGAGATTTACATGACCACAAAATTAACTGTAGCACTCTGGAAGTGAGGAAATGATTGTACAAAAGAGAAAAGAGAAAAGGAAAAGAGATTTTCTTTTTTTTTTCTCGGTGTTTGGATAGGTAAGGAAGTGAGCAATTATACTTCGCCATTTTCTTACTTCCGCTCACTTCCTTGCAACCAAACACCCCCAACTGGCAGAAAAAATTTGAAAATGGAAACAAGGAAGTTACCTGTCCCCAACAAGACTGTCCCAGTCAACATCTTCCACGTTGCAACCATCTGTTTCGGAAGAATGCACGGGTATTAAAATAGTTTACAATTAAGAGAAACATTGTACATCCAAAATGTCTGACTGATTAAAGGTAGATATTGTTGGTGTGATCTGCTGAAGATGCGCGGAAGTGGGTGGAAGTGAGGATGTAAGAAGGATGATTCTTTTTCCTTTTGAAAAATGAGAATTTGTGTTTCTTTTTCGGTGTTTAGATGGTAGTTGAGAAGTATAATTAAAAAAGTAATATCTTTTTCGGTGTTTGGTTGGTAATGTGAAAGTGAAAAAGTTGACCTCAAAGTTGATTGTAAAATAATATTAAATAAAAATTAATTATGAAAGATAAAATTGAGCTGTAATTAGAATAAAGATAAGATTTACATGACCATAAAATTAACTGTTTTGAGTTACAACTTATACAAATGAGATTTATATGACTACAAAATTAACTATATCACCTTGAAAGTGAGGAAATGATTGCGCAAAATGAAAAAGAGAAAAAGAAAAAAGGATTTTTTATTTTTCTTTTTTGGTGTTTGACAACGGAAGTGGAAAACGACACTTCTCACTTTCTCACTTCCATCCACTTCCTTAAATCCAAACAGCCATGTACAACAGAAATTTTCTAGTGCAACTTGATAATTAAAGAAGAAGAAATTTCGGTATATAATAATAAAGCAATTGCATAATATATATATGCATGTGGAGAGAAAAATAAAAAAACTATGCGCGTCCAGGTACAGTGAACTACATGCTAATACACAAGAGGTCCAGATATAATAAACTACATGCCTCACAGGAGGTCCAGATATAATGAATTATATGTCTTTAACACCCACTCAAACTCACGGTGGATCAAACACCGAGTGCTTGGACAAAACTACGTGAAACTGATAAGAGGTCTGCGCTTTAGAGATTGAGATCAGCATGAAATGGTGTAGCAGCTACACAGGACAGAGGCGACGATAGGCATACTAGAAAAGGATGTCGACGATGAGAACCGGATGTCAACAAACGAGATGAGATGCGGACAGAATTGACCACACAGGCGGAGGCGATCACCGATGACGCTTGCACAATGATGAAAAACACCTAGAGGGGGGGTGAATAGGTGTAAGTGCTAATCTAATAAACTAAATGCAAACTAAGTGCGCTAAATGCGGAAGCTAATGCAAATTATGCACAAACTAATACAATACAACAAGTGTAGCCGAATTCCCTTGCGAGGCTCTGGACTAACTCCCTTGATTCCCCTTGAAATGGGTTGAGGTGCTATGTGAAGCTCTTGTTGGATGAGTATAAGTTAGGCACACACACACAAGCAATCCAAGCAATATGAAGTATGTGCACACACAATCAAGCCAAGCATATAAGAATGAATTTCAATATAAAAGATGCAAGGCAACACAAGCAATGTATAAGATATGTATGTAATGAATGAATGATGCTTGCACAAAGTAAAGAGAGTAAGGGTTAGAGAGACAATGGATCAAACGCTAACACAAAGATTTGTTTCGAGGTTCGAGTACCCAACTCTACATCCCCGCCTACACCACCGTGTAGGATTTTCCAATCCACTATAGGAGTACCAAACTCCTCTCTCAACCTTACAAAGCCACCGAGGCTACAACAACCACAATCCACAACACCTCTACCGAAGAGGCTCACAACCAACACTATCACCTCACACTTGAGGGATACAACTCAATCACCGATCACCTCTACCGAAGAGGGATTCACAAATAAAAGGGTGTTTACAACAATGAGGTTTACAACAAACAACCTCAAACACTTCTCTTTCTTTTTCTCTTTTCTTTTTCTCCTTTTCCACAAAAACAAGATCCTAAGAGTTTAGGATAGATGATATAGCTCAAGTGTGGAAACTAGGTGTTTGGAAAACAAGCAACAAAGAAAAACACTTGGGAAAATCCTTGCAAAAGATATAGAATGAAAACCAAGACAAATCTCCCAAATTCCTATTTCTTTGATTTTTCCAAAAACCTAAAACAATAAAGATTAAGTCTTTTTAGCACAAAAAACTATTTTGAAAACTTGTTTAAACACTAGAGAAACACAGAAATTTTTCACCTTAAAAACCTTATCCAAAACAATGGAGAAATGGGGTATATATAGCCCCTAGGAAAAACTAGCGTTAGGCTGATGTGGCAGTCTGACCAACTGCCGGTCGACCGGCCCGGTCGACCGCCAACGGTCAAAATGTGACCGTTGGGCAGCAGCGGTCGACCGGTCCGGTCGACCGAAAATTCCCGAGAGCAGAGCTCTCAACTCGGTCGACCGGTCCGGTCGACCGACTACATGTGTCGCCAGCGTGCACGATTGTGCACATCGGTCGACCGACCCGGTCGACCGGCCACTTGGTGCGGTCGACCGGTCGGTCGACCGAACTGGCCTGGCAGGCACAGTGCAGGGTCAGAAAAACAGTGTAAAATATTTTCTAAAAATCTTTTAAACACTTCTAAAAAATTCACAAAATTTGTTTATCATTTTATATTAAAACATACACCTGTGATAAAAATTTCAAGACAATATATCAACATATCAATTTATTTTTGTGTCTTGCAAATTTTATCAAAAAACAAAACTTGTATTTTTATCAAACTTGATTTTTTCAAAACATGAATAGGGATATCAAAATAAGTTTGTTTACCAAGTTAAAGCATGTATGTATATAGAAAACATCTACTATACATATAAAACATGTAAACTTGTTTTGATCAACTATTCATAAGAACCAAATATCAAATCATAAAACGTGTGTTTTGTGCACTTGAGCATATCGACTAAACTAAGCTTTACAAATGGATCTAAAACACAAACTCTAAACTAGATACCTAAGTCTTCTTGACGATCTTCATCTTCAAGTAGACTCGGTCCAAACTCCGTGATTCTCCAAGTGCAAAGGTATGATCTTTAAGCTTTGGCACCGGAATCATCAAGAATAGCTTCTAATCATCTGTTGAAGCTAATCACCAACTAATATCTGTTAATGATCTGAAACTTAGAAACACAAGAATATTAGTAAACATAACTACATGAGTGTTGATCATCATCAAAACTAGAGTGGAAGGCCATTGGGCCAACAATCTCCCCCTTTTTGATGATGACAAAACTCATGGAGTTATATATGCATGGATTAAAGATAAGCTTCAAGGAAGCTCCCCCTTAACTCAGCATACACAAATAAACAATAATATGCAATGCATGACAAGTGCATATAAATATGGTGCTCTAGATACCAATGGAATATTCAACATAAAATACGCTCTAGATACCAATTACAAAGCAAACTCTATAAATCAATCAAACTTACTATTCTGAGATTAAAACATAATATATGCATATAAAACATAAGCATGCATATAAAACACAAATACTTCTCCCCCTTTTTGTCAATCATCAACAAAGGGGTAATCAAAACCATAAATAAAACGAGGGGTAAAAATCTTTCTCCCCCTTTTTGTCAATCAAAACAATGCAAACAATGTTCTCCCCCTTTTTGTCTAAAACAAAAACAAAATCAATAAGGGGTGACTACAAACATGATATCAATAAAAAAAATATGTCAATGAAGCATCTAGATACCAATTAAACAAGGATCAATATATGTTATATGCTATATACATTCATGAAGAGGAAGACGCTAAGTTAGCTTCCCTACACATATGCATTACATGAAGAAGGGATGACAAGCCCCAATTCACATAACACATATTATGTAATGCATAAGAGGAGATGTGAAGCTCCCCCTACACACGTGTACCATATAAAGAAAAGATGTTAAGCTCCTCAATACACAATACACTCAACATGAATCTATATGTAAGAGAGATGTTAAGCTCTTCTTGCATATAGGCAATACAAAACACAAGTTCATATCAAATATTTTTTTTTTAAAAAACAAAATCTTGATAAGCAAACATATAGTATATGATATACGTGTGTAAATCAAGCACAAAAGATCACATATATGTATGAAAAGATAATATCAATTGTAAGAATATATTTCATTTTGAAAATATATAAACAAATTTGATGTTGATATCATATGTTCAAAATAACAACTTTTAATCATAAAGAGTGGGAGTACAAATACCAATTGAAATACAAAATCAAATTTTCTCCCCCTTTATGAAAAACAAACTAAAGACATGCATAGTCTTGATAACAATTTAAAAGTAATCAATTTAAACAAAATTGAAACTCAAGCACTAGCATAAACACAAACATATATATGTATGAAAGATAGATACCAATAGAAATTGATATACTTGGAATTTAAAGCATACATACGTACAAACATATATGAGTATACAAGAATATCAAAATGATACCAATTGAAAGAGTTCAATGATACCAATTGACATAACAATAAGTTCAAGTGTATACATCATATTATCTACCACCCAATCATAATTCAAGTTTTAAAGATTTTCAATGTAAAGCATACATGAACATGATCTCCCATCCTACCGCCCTTGGAAGGTAGGGGTTTTCAAAGATAGATTTGAAAATGTAGTTTTGTTTGAAAATCACTACCAAAATGAAGAACACCGCTACTAGTTAAATGGAAAACTTGTTAACTAGCACGAAATCCTTCAAGTAAGGAATAAAACAAAATTGAAATTCACATGATAATCATCACTCTAACCAATAAAGCATAACTCATGAGAAACAATACATGAGCAATAGATATGAGTGTACAAATAATATGTGAAGATCATAATCATGAAAAATATTTCATTAAGCTCAATTATTCCTTAAAACATAATTCCATCAAAAACATGAAAAATCATATAAAACTCCTTATTTATTCTTCAAGGCATATGTATGTCTAATACAAGCTAAAATATACATACATATCCAAAACTCAACGAGTCCACTAAATGTATATTCATGAAGGCACGTGGCTCAAAAAGGATGTATATGTATAAGATTAGTTTGAACTAGATGGACATATACATGAAGTTAAACATAAATACATGAAACATGAAAAACTAAATTTTCATCACAACAAATTTCATTTCAAGGTATATGTATGAATTGTCAAACATGAAGTATACATACATATCCCTAAACACAATTGAGTCCAAATATAGATTTGCATGAAAGGCAAATGACTCAAGGGGTATACATGTATATCTTAAAGTTTGGCAATACAAACATATACATGAAGTGAAACACACAATCATAAAACAAATTTAAAAATGGAATGCAAGTTTAAAATGTATGAATCATCAAAACTAGACTATACTAGCACATCTAATGGGTTCAAATAAGCATTCAATTCAAACATATATAGATTTATTTGTGGCCCACTATATGTACAAGTATAAATCCTAGTCTTAATGAAAACTAACATCTAAACAAGTAATCTTAACATGAAGCATCAAAAACAAGATAAAAATCATCATGATAAAACTAAAACATGATTATTATGTAAATTCACATGTATTAGATTCATGATGTACATTATAGTTTAAACAAAAAATGAGAACACTAAGTATGAGTTCATATAAGCAAGTGTGTCTCAAATACTATACATGTATGTCAAGGATCTAATAAACATGGCATGTACATACTAATCCATAGACAATGAAAACATGCTATAAAATAAATGAATATGAAAGCATGTAAATAAATAATACGGAGTTAGGAATCGTTACCAAAACCTAGAAGGCAACTCTCCTTGTCTCCAAAACTTGGTGGTCCTCTCCACCAACTCTTCCCTTGAAAGTGATGCATCCAATAGATTTCCTTTAAGTCCGGAACGCATCCACTCCAAGGTGCTATCACTCTCACGTCATGTGAGAGCCCACACCTACATCAAAAACAATAGGAGGGGTGGTCTTTGGTACCCATACTCTTTTGGGTCCATGGGGGTTAGTACCTTCTCTAACCCAAACAAAATTCTTTGCTAAATTAGGAGTATGTAATCTATCATAACAAAATTTAGCAAGGTGGCCCTTACGTCCACAATGTGTACATGTGTACACATGAGCATACATATGGTGATGGGTGTGTCCGTGAGGAGCATGTGTATGCCGTGAAGGGTGTGCATGCATAAAGGTTGGAGCTTGTTTCTTTCGAACCAAGGATTCCAATCGTGTGTGGTTCATGGCACATTGGCTCATAGTGGAGCCAAAACAATCTACTTCTTCTTTAACATGCAAATATCATCAATAATTTTAGAAGAAGAGGTACATGCATTAGGTAGACTAGATGAAGAAGCTACACTACCATGGCAAACAAGTGCATCAATTTTATTTTGCAAAACAATGTTTTTCTCAAACATACATTTAAATCATTAGAAATAGAAATGATTTTATTTTTCAAAGCAACATTCTCCTTTAAAACAAAATCAACTTTAGAAGACAAATTTTCATTTTTCTTCAAAAGAGTTTCACAATCATTTTAGACTTTAAAAATTTATTTTCTTTTAAAGCAAGTTCCAATTGAGATCTCAATGAATCCCTTTCATTATAGACCTCAACTTTCTCTTGCAAAACACAATCAAGTCTAGAGTGCAAACATTTATTTTCTTTTTCAATATCTAGACTTTTCTTTTTCAAAATTTTATACTTTTCAATTAATTTTTCACACACAATAGATAGTTCTTCATTTAAAGCATGGGGATCAACAAAATCATTTGAAGAACTAGCACAATCATTACTATCATAGTGGGGTTCCGAATGTACCTCAAGGGAGTCATTCCCTTGGACCATGAAGCATTGAGAATCGGATTCTCCACTAAATTCCTCCGGTTGATTTGGCACTTGAAGCTTGGAGGTGGTGGTTGTTGTCAATTTGTTCCACACTGCAAAGGCGGAATCAAAGTTAGAAACACATAAGAGATAATCTTTAGGAAGAGTGCTTCTAATGGCCTCTAGGGCTTGTGCATTGGCCCCTATATGATTACCATCACCAAGATAACATCTCTTGGTGGCGGCAAGGAAGACATGCAAACCTAGGGTCTTTAGGTACATGGACATCCTATACTTCCAAACATCAATGTTGGAAGGGTCAAAGCTAGGAGGGGTCATGAAGTCCATGGTAAACTATATATGAATGTGCAAACAAACAAATGCAAATGAGATTAGCAAGCAAATGGATCACTCCTAGGATGTTAAGCCTAAGTATCAGGAGCACTAGCTCTGATACCAATTGAAAAACACCTAGAGGGGGGGTGAATAGGTGTAAGTGCTAATCTAATAAACTAAATGCAAACTAAGTGCGCTAAATGCGGAAGCTAATGCAAATTATGCACAAACTAATACAATACAACAAGTGTAGCCGAATTCCCCTTGCGAGGCTCTGGACTAACTCCCCTTGATTCCCCTTGAAATGGGTTGAGGTGCTATGTGAAGCTCTTGTTGGATGAGTATAAGTTAGGCACACACACACAAGCAATCCAAGCAATATGAAGTATGTGCACACACAATCAAGCCAAGCATATAAGAATGAATTTCAATATAAAAGATGCAAGGCAACACAAGCAATGTATAAGATATGTATGTAATGAATGAATGATGCTTGCACAAAGTAAAGAGAGTAAGGGTTAGAGAGACAATGGATCAAACGCTAACACAAAGATTTGTTTCGAGGTTCGAGTACCCAACTCTACATCCCGCCTACACCACCGTGTAGGATTTTCCAATCCACTATAGGAGTACCAAACTCCTCTCTCAACCTTACAAAGCCACCGAGGCTACAACAACCACAATCCACAACACCTCTACCGAAGAGGCTCACAACCAACACTATCACCTCACACTTGAGGGATACAACTCAATCACCCGATCACCTCTACCGAAGAGGGATTCACAAATAAAAGGGTGTTTACAACAATGAGGTTACAACAAACAACCTCAAACACTTCTCTTTCTTTTTCTCTTTTCTTTTCTCCTTTTCCACAAAAACAAGATCCTAAGAGTTTAGGATAGATGATATAGCTCAAGTGTGGAAACTAGGTGTTTGGAAAACAAGCAACAAAGAAAAACATTGGGAAAATCCTTGCAAAAGATATAGAATGAAAACCAAGACAAATCTCCCAAATTCCTATTTTCTTTGATTTTTCCAAAAACCTAAAACAATAAAGATTAAGTCTTTTTAGCACAAAAACTATTTTGAAAACTTGTTTAAACACTAGAGAAACACAGAAATTTTTCACCTTAAAAACCTTATCCAAAACAATGGAGAAATGGGGTATATATAGCCCCTAGGAAAAACTAGCCGTTAGGCTGATGTGGCAGTCTGACCAACTGCCGGTCGACCGGCCCGGTCGACCGCCAACGGTCAAAAATGTGACCGTTGGGCAGCAGCGGTCGACCGGTCCGGTCGACCGAAAATTCCCGAGAGCAGAGCTCTCAACTCGGTCGACCGGTCCGGTCGACCGACTACATGTGTCGCCAGCGTGCACGATTGTGCACATCGGTCGACCGACCCGGTCGACCGGCCACTTGGTGCGGTCGACCGGTCCGGTCGACCGAACTGGCCTGGCAGGCACAGTGCAGGGTCAGAAAAACAGTGTAAAATATTTTCTAAAAATCTTTTAACACTTCTAAAAAATTCACAAAATTGTTTTATCATTTTATATTAAAACATACACCTGTGATAAAAATTTCAAGACAATATATCAACATATCAATTTATTTTTGTGTCTTGCAAATTTTATCAAAAAACAAAACTTGTATTTTTATCAAACTTGATTTTTCCAAAACATGAATAGGGATATCAAAATAAGTTGTTTACCAAGTTAAAGCATGTATGTATATATAGAAAACATCTACTATACATATAAAACATGTAAACTTATTTGATCAACTATTCATAAGAACCAAATATCAAATCATAAAACGTGTGTTTTGTGCACTTGAGCATATCAACTAAACTAAGCTTTACAAATGGATCTAAAACACAAACTCTAAACTAGATACCTAAGTCTTCTTGACGATCTTCATCTTCAAGTAGACTCGGTCCAAACTCCGTGATTCTCCAAGTGCAAAGGTATGATCTTTAAGTTTTGGCACCGGAATCATCATGAATAGCTTCTAATCATCTTATTGAAGCTAATCACCAACTAATATCCTGTTAATGATCTGAAACTTAGAAACACAAGAATATTAGTAAACATAACTACATGAGTGTTGATCATCATCAAAACTAGAGTGGAAGGCCATTGGGCCAACAAATAAAAGAGGATATATGTAAAAGGGCTCACGAGAACTCGATTATATGTATTATGCAGCAAGATGACTGAGGCAACGCTGGAGGACGTGGGACAGAACTCACGGTTGCCAGAGCAAGACAGGCCTTGACGGTAGATATCACGCTAGAAAGTTACATTAGACTGTAACTAAAATTCAAGAGAGATTTACATGACCGTAAATTTAACTGTTTTAAGTTACAACTTATTACGACTGAGAGTTACATGATCACAAAATTAACTGTACCATCCTGAAAGTGAGAAAATAGTTATGTAAGAGAAAAAAGAGAAAAGAAAAAGAGATTTTCTCTTTCTTTTTTCTAGTGTTTGGATGGACATCAAATATGAAAAATGCACTGCATCACTTTCGCCCAGTTCTTCGAACCCGAACAGCCTACAAGTCTGATAAACAATTATACATTTTCAGTGTTAAATCACATGTTGTCATTTATAATCTATTTATTCTCTTATTTGGAAATAGTCGGATTTGAATTAAAGACCATAGTCACATTTTAATTAAGATTTTTACAAGAAAACGAGAATAATATCAAAACATAATTCGCGGAGGCTCATCGTAATCTATACGTGAAAGAGGAGTATTTTCTACAACACGGGAACTACTTTTTATGTGATGGTTCGGGTTCTTCACTTCGCCTATTACGCAAATATGGTGTAAAATTGATGAGTTTTTTTTTTCTTTTCTTCAAATAATAAATAAATTTACAACTCTAAAGTTGTGATAATGACTGAGCACATATTTTCAATATCCTAACAGGGATATCGGGTTTAAAACCCTCCGCGTAACAATGAAATGGTAATTTTTTTTTATATATAATCTCTTTCTTTTAGATTATTTTCACTAATATAAAATATTTTTGAGCTCTAACTCAAGTGGTAATTTATAAATCTAAGCTCGCGGGGAGGCTGGAAAGGGAGGGAGAGAAGTGGGTTTTCGGTAAGGGGGGTCGCAGGGGGAGGGGAGCACCGACGTTTGTCAGAGAAGGAAGGAGGAGGAGGAAGAAAAGGAAAAGATATTTTAGAGTTTTTAACAAGAGTAACTCTGGACGGCACACTTGTAATTTTTTTAGGGTACCTTCGTCACGTTTTAGGGGTGTCAATGTCCGTTCCCAAGAGAGTCTGGTCAAGCAAAACTGGAATGGTTCTTAATTAGAAACTCTCTAATACTAACTAAATTAGTGTAATTTTAATTAGGCCAGTTTGTTTGCCCAGTAAGGATGATAATATGGGCCGGCCCTGACACCCGATCTTAAAAACCCTGACCGGGCCCTGACTCCGACTCTGTCGCAATATAGGCGAGGTTGGGCTTTATTATGGGACTTAAGAGTACCGGTCAGGGCTAATTTATGCCTCGGCCCAATCATTTTGTAAGCCACTTTCGGGCCTAATCGGTTTGTAAGCCACTTTCGGGCCCAATTTATTTAAGCCCACCTAGATTCAACCATAAATCCTCAGCCTTTATTTTGATTTATTTTTGATCACCAGGGCTTATTTGCTTTTTTTCTTTTCTAGTATTAGATCGTAGGCCGCTAGACTTTACAAAAAAACCTCTAAAAGAGAGAAAGAAAAAAGAGGGGGAAAAAGAAGCACAGGGGCGTCTTTTTTTTTGGCTAATACTCCCACCCGTTCGAGCACTTTCACCATGGTGTTTTTTTTGTCCAAAATCAATTTGCCTGAGCTTGAACTCGAGCTTTTCGTGACTGAGCTTGTAATCGGGCAGCGTGGACCATTAATGAGAATATTTTTGTAAGAATTTGTGTGAGCCCCACCGTATTGCTGGGACAAAAATGGGTGCGTGTGAGATTGCCCTTGTTTGATCTCTATCCCTGAGGTGCATGGCTATTGGACTCGGGCGCGGCTCTGTCCAAGTTCCTGGGGTCAAAAGGCCTTGGCCCTGTTGAAAGCAGGCCAAGGGCCCATATGCAAGACTGGAGCTCACCACTAGTTATTTGAGCGGCGGGACATCTGGAAAGTGGAAACAGGCTTTCGTAGCCACATGCTTGCTTGGGGAGTATATAGCTTTAACCTTCGGCATCCATCTCCATTCTAAGGGGATCTCGTCCAAAAATCAGGGGCCATTTTCTTCACGAGGGACTTCAAAGGCCCAGACATTCATGTTCGCCATGATTTTCTGTCTTGAATACCAATTATCAGGGTGGATAACTTGGATCACTGGAGAGTGAGGTAGTAGACTACATTAACATACGAAGGATTCAGTGACTGAATCTCGTCCTGATCATTGAAGCCTATTTAGACATGAATTTGCAGTAAACAAGTTTCAAAACCCGTGTAAAGTTTATGAAAGCCCAAGAAACTAGTAGTTTTATTCTAGAGCACTTGGAAACATCCACGTAATCTCATATATTAGTTACAATTTCATAGACTCCATACACATGCCTATTGCTGATTGTAAGAATGTACATATATGATATGTCACAGTCCATCTTCTTCTCAAAGATCTCAATAGGTTTTAGACCCAAGACCGATGAAATAAGCAAATTTGTTATGAACTTTTGTTAGCCCTACCTAGCAACCACCGAGCATTAGATTTGTGAAAGTATTTGCTTTCATATGGAATCAGCATATGAATATTGTGGTGGGGGTTTTTCATCACAGACAGATGGACGCTCCCGGTTGATCCTGCTAAAAACATAGAACACTTTCAAGTCAAGAGCATTGGTGTGGTGCCGGCCGAAGACCTTCGGGCTTGAGAATAAGTATCTTTGGTTGAAGGAGGAAAAAAATACTGTAAAATGTGTTCTCAGATGTGATCAGAAGCGAATCTCTTTCTTGGTAAACATGGGTGTATTTATACTCGTCTGAGGTGTCATTATGGTGCGGATACTTTGGATCTTCATAACCGCATGATTCACATGTTATGAAGTTTTTGCAATCGCCTAGATCGCGCCGCTTGATTGTTGGGATAGCCATGCAGAGATATCTATCACTATCCTAACAACCTATGTTGATGTAGGGGCGTTGTAATATTTGAACGTGGGGGTGATCTGGCAGCATTTTGGACCCACAAATCGCAAAGATCGTGTCGTCCAGTTGTAAGCAGCGCAGATGCAGCAAGTTGCGGAGGATCTTCGTGTCGGATCTTTGGATTACTCCGGAAAGAATTCCCGTACCAATTACTGAAATGCCCGGAGAATTGCACAGCTAACTAGAGAATTGAAGTAGATAGCGTCAGACTCAGACCCGTCTTGGGACCGAAGCGGGGCCTACGGCTTTTGGGCCCATGTTGAAAATCATGCGTTTGAAATCGACCACTGCAGATGCCCCCGCCTTTCCCCTTTCAGGAGTCTGCGATCGAAAAAAGGGGAAAAAGCATAATCATTTCGAACCTCCGGCTATGGCCCGATGTGTAGCCTTGTAGGCAGAGAAAAGGCAGTCGGCGTATCTCTTCGCATCTTATGCATTTAATGCTGCCCTCAGAGTATATGGTTGGATATCAAATCATGCACATTCGATCAGCGTGCTTGGGGGAAGGATAGCCATTGCTTCACTGATAGGGTTCCTTGGTATCTGGGTGACGAATCGATTGAATTTGAGAGTCGCTGCAACGCCTCGATTCGAACCTCGGATTTATCATTGTCATGATGTCCCTTCCAAATGCATAAATAGGGGAAGAAATTTGGGTGGCTTCTTTTGAAAGCCGTAATATTTCAAAATTCTCAAACTTTCTCTTCTTCACCTTCAAACTCGAGAGCTAGACTGTTATTCCCCGATTCTCTTGATTTGATCTGAGAAATGGCCAAACAGAAGAAGTCTGCTGCGGTTGAGAGGAAGAGGCTCCAATTCAGAACAAGGGAGGTGATGGATTTCGATCCTTCGCTGACCATCCTTCATAATCAAGAAGATATAGATTACTATTTGGAGAATCACCGTGATCCTCTGCCCCATGGTATCATTGTGGTGTGGTGTGATCCAAATGTGAACTTCTGGGATTATGTCCCTGGAGGAGTATACCTCCATCTCCAAGTGTTGGCATTCAGGGTCCATCTTCCCCTTTCTGTTCTTGTCCACCGAGTTTTGGATATTAGCGGACGCCCTTAGCCTTTGAGGCTCTTTGCATGGATTTTGCCTCCGATTCGTACAGCCTCGCAGACGTCATCACCTGCCATGTGACTCGAAAGACTCATTCCGGGGCTTATCCTTCTTTCCGAGGGGAAGCCACCTGAGGTTAATGCCAACCTCCTAGATAGCGATGATGGATGGGACAAACCGTCGTTTGCATGTTCGGTCCCCGGAAAAACATCGAGCATCATAATAGGGGGAGCGTCCCAAAGGCTTAGGGTTCGGGCGCAGTTCCTCAGGGGAGCGATTTGATCTCGATGGAATCTAAAAGGCGGGCCGAGAAGTTGTATGAGACTGATCGCGACAAGCGCAACTGGAGTTGGTTGTTGTACCCGAATAGGCTCGTTGTTCCTCCGGCTGCCCTCGAAGGATAAACCCTTCATAGAGGGTCCGGTTGGGTCAACTCCGACACTACTAAGGGAAAGTCTGTTGATGATGAGGTTCTGCTTAAGGAAGAGGAGGAGCGGCTTCTCGTCGAGGTATCTCTGATGAAGAGGATGAAAACGAATGGATCGCATTCTCGGGTCAGCCATCGAAGAGGAAACATCGGAGTCGGCCCTCACGGTGCAGGAATCTCAGGAAGTAAACGTCGATTCTGTTTCTGACATTCTGCATCCTTTCTTCATTCATACTTGTAATCCGCAGGGATCTGATGACATGTCTTATGGGTCCGACATGGAGGAATTCCAGAGGGAACTATTGATGAAGAAGAAGGTTCCTCTTTTGAAGAAGGGGTCCGGTTCCACTAAGGCGTCTCCTAGTGCTCAGCGAGGGCGCAGGATGGTGACGTCCCTCATGTGCCGGTGTAGACACGAGAGCCTCTGACTGGTCTCTTTTCTGGGCCCAAATTGATTGCGGTTCATCTGAGCCCTCTCATGTCGCTTTGCCATCATCCCTGGCAAGGGTTCTCTTGCGATACCTCCACTTGAGGATCCGGCTCTGATCGTGGATTGTTCGGAGTCAACTATAGGGGATGAAAACCTTCATGAGGGCACATTGCAAGTTGTTGAAGAGGCTACTAGGCCTATAGTGGAGGGGCCTACGTTCTCGAGAGCGGGCAAGAGTGCTCAGGTCTCAGCTTCCAAGTCAGGATTGCTCCTGAAGAGGAATAAGGGCGTACTCGTTCTAGACGAGGAGAACTTTTACATGGAGTTGGAAGAGTCTGAGAAATTGCCCCTGACAGAGTAGAAGAGGAAGATGAAACAGTCGATGATGGAGGTACAATTAGTGTATAGCCAATACATAGGTTGCATCATTTCTCATTGGATTCATTTCCTGCAGGGCATATCGTACACACCTTCGCATTCCTGAGTAGTTAAAATGCTGCTCTGAAAGAAAAGACCTAGGCCATTGCTGGTTTGGAAGAGAGGATCAACAAGTCATTTGTCGAGCAGTGGGCGAGGGACGAGGAGGTCACCCAACTCTGTCCCTTGAAGACTCATAAAGCTGAGCTAGATCGGCTTCAGATGGAACTTGCGAAGAAGAACTCCGAATTTGTCTTGGACTCGAGGGGAATCAGAGAGGAAAAACACTGACCTCGAGTCTAACCGGGCGAAGCTAAGAGACTCTGACTCCTCCCTTCAAACTGCCCTTGAGAACAATAGGGTCTTGTCGGATAAACGGAGGGAAGTAGAGTCATCTATCTGGCGTGCTCGCGAAGAAGAGGAGATGGCCCATAGAATTAGGGGTTCAAAATGGGCCGGGCTAACCCGCCAACCCGCATGGACCTAACCTGGGTTGACATGGGCCTGGCCCGGGTCACCCGGGCCTCCTAGACCCGGCCCGAGGCTGCCCCAATGTATGGGGCGTGCCCGAACGCGAATTTGCCGGCCCACTGCCCGGGTCGCACATGGGCCGGGCCTGCGTCGAACCCGGGCCTGGTCTGGGCCAAACTCGGGCCGGGCCGGGAACAACCCGCCCAACGACTATTTTTTTAGTCCTTGGGGGCTTATGGGGGTATTTTACAAAAGACCCACAATGACTATATTAGCCCAATAATATAGCCGTTGGGGATATTTGTAAAATATCTCTAAAAAATCTTTACAAATTTTTACTCTCTAGTTCTCAAGCTCTCTTTCACATTCTGATATTTATATTATTATCAAATTTAGTTTATCATTTTACTAGTAAAAAATAAATGCATACTCTTCATCAGCAGACTGTAGTAATTCTTTTTTTTTCTAGTTATTATGGTAATTTAGATTTGACTAGTCAAGAATGGAATGATTTACATTTGTCTTTACCCGACACTCTAATTTTTTTATTCACTCAACTAGAAATACCCTTCACAAAATTTATTGTTTCTTCTAAACCTGCTAATCTACCTTCTACTTTCACTGTCAAAGTATCAACTGTCATGACAGAGGAAAAATCTGAGGTTTAAAATTTTAAAAAAAAACTATTGATAGAGCTAAAAGAGTTTTATGCAAGTTTTGTCCTAATGTTTCTTATGTTTTTTTTCAAAAAATAATGGAACTGACGCACTAATTAGGTACATTGGGGCAAAACATCCTCAGAACCAATCACGACAAATACAAATTTTCACTTTAGGTGGCACACTAAACACTTTTAATTATAATCATCAAAGAGGTAAAACTAATTTAGCTAAATATCTTATTCAGGCTGAACAACTTTTTACTTTTGTTAAAATGAAACATTCACAAATTTTATTAGAACTACTCATAATCCTGAATATGATCCGTTCTGTAAAGATACTATTAGAATGAAAATGTTCAAGGTTATTGAAGAAAGAAAATAATTTTTACTTGCAATTTTTTCTTTTATACCACAATGAGTTGCACTTACTTCTGATAGCTGGGAAGCTCTAACGACTTTCATTACATAGTTGTTACTGCATATTTTATTATTCTGATTGGCTTTTAAATAAAAGATTATTGATTTTAAAAAAAAATTTTCCTCACAATACTTCTAATCTTAGTCAGACTATTATGAAAGTTGTTAGAGATTTTAGACTTGAATATAAATTTTATCTATTTCAGTTAATAATGTAGCAATAATATTGCTTCAATCAAGCTTTTAAAAAAATATTTTAGACCGGTTTTGAAGGAAATTTTTTTTATATTCAGTGTGTATATTTCACATGATTAACTTGTGTGTATAAGATAGCTTAAAATGTATAGATACTTATATTCAAAAGTTAAGAAGTACTATTTTATTTATTAGAAGTAGTGATCGAAGGAGGCAATACTTTAAGCAAATTTGTTCCGGCTTAGGCTTACAAATTAAAAATTTATCTCATGACATAAGAACTCATTGGAACTCAACATATAATATATTAAGAAAAGTTATTCCTTATCAGAAAGCAATAGATCTGTTTATTTTCACAGAATTATCAAATCAAGATATTTTCGAGGAGGAACAGAAAATTTGTGATGTAATTTGTGAATTTCTAACAAAGTTAAAAGAGTAACAAAATTATTTTTGAGGTTAATTATCCCACAACTAATTCAATATTTTATGAGTTAACTGAAATTACTGAAATGTTTTTATACACATTGAAATGATTTTTTGCTTCAAGATATTATTACTCTCATGGAAGAAAAATTCAATAATTATTTTATAAATTTTTCTACTAAATTTTTTTTGCTACTATTATGGATCCTCGAACTAAATTTGAAAGATGTAAATATTTACTTGAAAATTTTTATGAAAAAATGAGTTATTCTGATTCTTCCCTAATATGAAAAGATACTGAAAATTCTATAAATATTTTTTATGATTTTTATGAATCTTGATTTGAAAATAAACAATTATCCCATCCTGCGTCTTCATTTAGGCCTAGAAGCTTTTTATTATATAATTTATTATCTGCATTAAAAAAACAAGAAGCTCAGACATATTGAATGAGCTTTATTATTATTTGACTCATGCTAGTAGACTCAAGATTAGAAATTTTTAATATTTTGATCTTGTGAAAATCATAGGAATCATAACATCCTGTGCTTTCCGTCATGACGCGCAATTTACTAACCCTTTCTGCCTGCACAGTAGCTTCAGAGTCTGCTTTTAGTACAGTTAGATGAGTGTTGATGATACAAAAAATCGCCTGTTGAAGCTATCAAGATGAACATTTGTGAGAAGGATTGGCTGGACATGTAGGCGAGAAGTCAAATAAATCAGTAGAAGAAATCATTAAAGACTCTAGAATATGAATGATGATCTATATACTTCATTTATATTGTACTTGTCAGAATTTATATTTCTTTTTTAATCTATATGCTTCATTTGTATATGTATTAATTTATACTTCATTTTTAATTTATATGCTTCATTTGTATTTGTGTCAATTTATACTTCTTTTTTAATCTATATGCTTCATTTATTTTTGTATTAATTTATACTTTATTTTTAATCTATATCCTTCATTTGTATTGTATCAATTTATCCAAATATTGGATTGTTAATAAAAAATTTACATTTACATTTCATTACTTGTAGCAATTTTGTCAAAATTTTAGGATTTTTGAATTTTAAACAATTTTTTAAACATATACTTTAAAATCAATTTTTTTGATTTTTTTTAAAAATAAATTTGATCGGGCAGGCCGGTCAGTGCGCCGTGCCCAAGTCCCTCAAAGGGGGCCCAGCCGCCCGTTATTTGCAGGTGGGTTCGGGCTTGGGCTGGAGTAGTCCTTGATCCGTCAGGACGAGGCCGGGCCAAACCCAACCTGTTTCGCACCCCTACGTAGAATGGTCGATGATGTATTCTCTGACTAAAATGGCGAAAAAGATTTTGATTGCAGGATCTGTCACCTTCAGAGTTTTGGATAAGGAAACAGAGTGAGCCGCAAGGACCCGGGAGAGGCTGCAGGACCACGTTAATTTTTTCAAGAAGGTTAAGTATCTGCAGGGATACAGAGACATGACTAGGGTAGAAATTTCATGTATCCCCTGGAGGAGAAAGATCCTTCTGAAGACGAGAGGGATGAAGAACATGAAGATGCAAATGTGATGGCCGAAGAGGAAGAAGATGCCCAGGGCGAAGAGGCAAGGTATCTAGAGGTCGAGGAAGGAGAGGAGGCTATCTTGGAGAAAATTTAAAAGTGCAGCGCCGGGTATCCTCGGCCGGAACTGATGCCGCCGCTACCTTGACCTCAGGAGCCGAACGGGAAGCTGGACAAGATGGGAAGCTCGCGCCAAGCTTTCATGTGGAGACTTCTCGTGATCTCACTGTGGGTAAAGAGTAAGATTAAAAGTTGTATTCATGCTCTTGTACTCGTTTGATTACTGAATAAAAATATTTTGTGGCCTCTGTTCTTTTGAATGTATCCTTTTTACCAATTTGTTGTTGATGATTGTAGCCCAATGTTCTTATGGGTGTTGATTCGGAAGTTCCTCAAGACCCAAACTTGACCTTGACTCATTGCATCGGTTTGGTGGATCATTTGAGTGGCTCAGGCTATTCAGGAAGCAGTTCCTCTTATGCAGAGGAAGAGCATCTCAGCACTGGCTCTCTCATCCAAGACGATTTTGATGCTCCCTAGTTAGGATCCTATTTGAACCTTAGTTCAGAACTTAGGTCTTTATTGCAATTCTTCCGCGAGAAGCAGGAAGTAATGTTAGAAGGGCGCCTCTGTCCGAACTTTCTTTGAAGACCGAAATTGAATTGTACAATGGCTTCATCTTACAGCTGGAGCGTGAGTCAGCTCATAGCAAGGAGAAAGAGAGGCATCTCACTGAAAGGTAGAATTGATCAGCCCAGAGGGTGTTGGAGCGCCAACAACATGTGAATAAGTTAAGGGCTTCCCTTCAACAGATGACAAAAGAGTTAAAAAAGGTGTCTGCCGAGAATCATCGCCTAAATCAGGCGGTTTCAAGCAAGCAGAATGGTGTTAATTTCTCTCGCTCTCGACTGGATGAAGTTCAACATGCAGATGATAGTTTGTTGCGTCAGGTTCGCCGGTTGGAGTGGGAAATAGAGCAGTGGAGATATAGCTAGATATAACCCCTTCGATGTCTCGTGCTCCACTCTTTTGTAATTTGTACTCTGATAATGTATATGATGATAGAATCGAGCTTTATTACCTTCTATTTTGGTCGATGAACCTTGTAAATCACCTTCCGATAGAAGCGATCAGAATCGAGCGTACATTAGTCTCGAAGTGATTCCACAGGGAGCTTCCTGTCAAAGACTATTGAAACAGATCAAACAATCATAGAAAGATCACGATCCGAAGTCCGACGAGTGTAATTGGGAGTGTCTCGGTCTTTCAGGAGAGCATTCACATAGTTCTTGGCCGTCAGGGTGAAGATCCTCTATAGGATGTATGATGACCGTCAGGAATGCTTCCGTCTTTCAGGAGTGATTCTGTGTAGGTCTTAGTCATCAGGGTGAAGACCCGCTATAGGCTATAAAGTGATTGTCAGGAGCGCTTTCGTCTTTCAGGAGTGGCTCCATGTAGGTCTTAGCTGTCAGGATAAAGATCCAATATACGCTTTAGAGTAACCATCATGAGCGCTTCTGTCTTTCAGACCATATAGGTCTTAGCCATCAGGGTGAAGACCCGCTATAGACTGTAGAGTGACCATCAAGAGCGCTTCTATTTTTCAGAGGAGCCCCCATATAGGTCTTAGCTGTTAGGATGAAGACCTAATATAGGATGTAGAGTGAATATCAAGAGTGCTTTCTTCTTTCAGGAGTGACTCCATGTAAGTCTTAGTCGTCAGGGTGAAAACCCGATATAGGCTTTAGAGTGACCATAAGGAAAACTTTCATCTTTCAGGAGAGCCTCTGTATAGATCTTAGTCATCAGGGTGAAAACTCGATATAGGCTTTAGAGTGACCATAAGGAGCACTTTCGTCTTTCAGGAGAGCCTCTGTATAGGTCTTAGTCGTCAAGGCGAAAACCCCCTATAGGTTGTAAAATGACCGTCAGGAGCACTTTTATTTTTCAGGAGAGCCTTCGTATAGGCCTTAGCCATTAAGGTGAAGATCCGCTATAGGCTGTAGAGTGACCGTTGAAGCGCTTCTGTCTTTCAGGAGCAGCTCCATGCTGGTCTTAGCCGTCAGGGTGAAGACCCGATATAGGCTTTAGAGTGACTGTTAGGAGCGCTTACATCTTTCAAGAGAACCTCTGTATAGGTCTTAGCAGTCAGGATGAAAACCCGCTATAGGTTGTAAAGTGATAGTCATGAGCACTTTCGTCTTTTAAGAGATTCCGTGTAGGCTTAACTGTCAGGGTGAAGACCCGCTATAGGTTGTTGGATAGTTGCGTTTCAGACTCGGACGTGGGGAATGCTTGGGAGAGAGAATGATACCAAACAATGATTTTTTTCATTAAATAAATTTAAGATTACACGCAGTACCATTTTAGATGAAAGGAAACTGTTTGTCGAGTACTTCTCTATCTGGGGTTGCTAAGGTGCAAGGTCCTTTCCCTCCTTTGGCGACTATAATGTAATGTCCTTAGTTGGCCTTAAGCTTTTTCGCATTCCTCTCCTAGGTGATTCAGATGACATATTTTAGAACCATATCTATTATTTGAAACTCTAGAGGCTTTACCTTGTGATATGCTGCCGTGATTTGCTGTTGGTAGGCTGCGATTCAGATCAAGGTCTGCCGCCGCCTCTCCTCGGAGAGATCTTGCGCTAGCCAGAGTTGGGTGATGTTTTGGTCCTAATTGAGTCCTTCTATGTGCAGTGTTGGCATGCAGACGTTAACTGAGATTATCGCTTCTGTCCCTTAAGCTACGGAAAATAAAGTCTTTCCCATAGGGACACGTTTGGTGGTCTGATATGCCCAGAGCACTCCTGAAAGCTGTTTGACCCACTTTTCTTTAGCCTTATCGAGGCTTTTGCACATACTGTTGAGTATAGTATGATTATTGGTCTCGGTCTGTTCGTTGTCTCGTGGGTAATATGGCGTAGAGAACCGATAGACGATCTTATATTTGGCACAGAAAGTGGCTATCTCTCTGCTGGTGAAGTTCGTCCCGTTATCAGAAATGATGGTATGTGGGAGGCCGAAGTGACATGATGTTCTGCCACTAGAACTCGATTACTTGTTGCCCAGTAACTTCAGGGAGAGAAACAACTTCTATCCACATGGTGAAGTAGTTAGTGGCAACCAGTAGGAATCGAAACTGAGACTGTGCTCGAGGAAGAGGGCCCACCACATAAAGTCCCTATTACATGAAGGGCAAACTCCAGAGTGTGTGGAGGTCTTCACTTGGCTTGCTTGAGGATAGAGCGAAACTTTGACACTTAGGGCACTTCTTCACATACTCCTTGGCGTCATGAAACATCTTATGTTAGTAATATTCCTGATTGGTGGCCTTATGGAGAGGGAGCAATCGCCTGCATGGTTCCCACGGTTGCCATCATGGATCTCCTGCATTACCTTCTTCGCTTCATCCAGTCCGAGACACCTTGGACAGGGTCGAAGTGGAGCTTCGAGTAGGACTTCTTATGCAGGATATACCTCAGAATTATGTATCTGGTAGCCAATTGTTAGAGCTTCTGTGCTTCAGCTCTATCATCGGGCAATACCCTATCTTTCAAATAAGTGATGATGGGGTCCCTCTATCCCGGGGAGGTGTCCAGGCGAAACACCTCGCGTCCAGATCATTGAATGTTAGGCTCCGCAATATGTCGACGGAATCATTCTCCGGAACTGATGCTCAACAGTAGACTATGGTTGGTGAGAGAATCAACATGATTATTCTCTGACCAGGAGATATGCCTGAAATCACATTGGAGAAACTTTGATCTCAAAACCATGGACGAGCTGTAGCTATGCTGTCATTCGCTCGTCCTTGGCAGTGTACTCCCTTTGACCGACTTACTACGAGTAGTGTGTCACAACAGACCTTGAGCCCAGTGACTCTGAGAGTTGTAGCCATTCTGAGACCGGCGATGACAACTTCATACTCAGCCTCGTTGTTGTTAGTAGGGAAGCCCAAGGTAAAGGACTACTCGATTATCGTTCCTTTTGTAGGCATGAGGATGAACCCGATTCCAGAGCCTTTGATGTTCGAGGCTCCGTCACATTGAGGATCCATCCGTCTAGGAAGTTACCCGGAGCCGGAGGTCCAATAGTGAACATGGCATTGAAGTCGGCCAGGACCTGTGCCTTGATTGTCGTCCTTGGCTCGTACTTGATGCCATAAGGTTTCAGCTTTGTGCCTATTTTGCTATCCGCCCAGTTGCATGCGGATTCTCCACAATGCTCTTTAGAGGGTGCTCCGTCAGCACGATAATCTAAAAAGACTCGAAGTAATGCTTCAGCTTCCTTGAGACGACAAAGAGGGTTAGGATGATCTTCTTCATCTTTTGGTATCTGGTTTCAGTGCTAAGCAGAGACTTGCTGACGTAGTATACGGATTTCTGGATTCTTCTGTCTTCTCAAATCAAGGCTCCGCTTACGGCTGACTCTGGTTAGGATTTTGTCTTGTTTTCAAGAGGAGATGATGGTCAAAAAAATCCAATTGAGAAGATGATGGCTTGAAGCAGAAGAAGCAAATCAGGTGAAGCAGTTTCCTTTTCAGATGATTGCGAGTTTTCTTTTCAAGAGGAGTATGAATAAGATTTAATTCTTATTCAATAAAAATTTGTTTTTAAATATTAAAGGGTCTAAAATCTTTTTAGATTAAGAAAATCAACTCCTAATAGGATTGATCAAGATTCTTCAAGTATCCAATGACTAAGATTATCTCGTAGTCCAAATAGGAGTTGTATTGTAAAAACCTATAAATAAAAGAGTTGTAATCTAGGATTTAGGTGGAGCAGAAGAGCAGAAGAAAGTTGCGGTGAACAACAACGTAAGACCCTAAAAAGTTAAGAATACCTTAAAAAGTCAAGAAAGAGAGGAGTAAGGTGAAGGTGCATAGAAAGAAGGTATACTCTTATAATTTAGACGTAGATTCAAGGGGAAGGTGAATACTCTTGTGTTATCAAGAGGAAGGTTAGATTTTTTTGTATCAAGTTTATTAATAAAGCTCTCTCAAGTTCTCGCCCCATGGACGTGGTCAAGCTTGGGCTGAACTACGTTAAATTGTGTGTTATTCTTCTTATATCTTTTAATATTCACCTTGTGTGCTCGAGGTAATCGATTTCATAGCGTGCTTGAGGTCGTCAGTGGGATCTCCGTATTTCCTAACTATTGGTATCATAGTAAGTATGGTATCTCAGGTTATGCACGCAAAATTAGTATCAAACATATTAATTTTGTCACTGATGTTGTTTGTTCAAGACTCGAGTGCTTTAAATAAAGAAGAAGATGTCAAGTCGATAGAGTTCGACGGAGGCATCAAGATGAAGAAGACAACAAGAAAGTTCAGATTTGTTCTAAGATAAAGATCGATGACTTTTAAGTATAGGTCTGTTTGGTTTTCGTAATTGGTCATAATTCATAAATCGTAATTGATAAAGTCTTTTACAATTGTAAATGGGTTACATGCATGCAAGTTTTACGGTGTGTGGTTAGTAATATAAAATTGTGAGTGGGAAAGTGTATTGTGTTTTGTAGTGTTTGGTTGTCATAATGTGTAAGTCGTAAGTGAAAAAGTAAACCACAATTAACTATTTGGTGATTTAAAAAGTTTTAATATTGCAATTACATACTAAAATGCTAATATTAAAAAAATTAATATTAAAATAGAAAATAACACAAATTTGCATGACCATAAACTTAACTATAAGTGGGTTATAAGTGAGTGGTAATTGTGTTGCAAGTAAGTGGTAGTTGAGTTGCGTAAGTCTTTTACGAATTACGGTCCAAACAAATGCCGTAGTTGTAATTGAGTTGTAAGTCATTTATGAATTACGGATTTTTATGACTTCTAAGATGAAACAAAAATCCCCTATATTGATCAAGATGGAGTCATCAAGGCTCAATGATGCTCAGATCTGAACACGGTAGACTCAACGGCAATGATCGGATCATCGCCAATGGCGGACGGCAAGACGAGCTCGACGAGATCACGAAGGCATCGCACAAGGCATCCCATGGAGGCTCACTGCAGTAACAAGTCAAAGAAAAAATAGTGGAGGGTGATGAAGACGATCAACGGACGACATTGATCGGAAGGTAGATCATGCAATCGTAATCGTATTCAGACGATCGAGGTTTCGAACCCTATGTTTTCTAACATTCTGGATGCAATGGTGGGTACAGATCGAGGAGATTCCAATGTCTGATGCAGGTTCTTTACATATTGGTTAAAGAAATTGACGAAGATCATGGTCAAAGTTACGCGGGCTAGTCATGATACGGTGAGATTATTGCAGGCATTTGTAGATCTATCAGGTTTTATCGGGTTTGAAGATCATCAATAGTAAAGTAATAGATCTGGCAACATCAATGCAGTAGTGGATGATAGAGCTGATTGATGGAAGAAAGGCCATGACAGTGTGAGACGGGAAGGCCTGATAAGACTATGGCAGTTATGTGAAGACGGTAAGTCTTAAGGTTAAAATATCAATGGAAGGTGGACCATCACCAAGTGATCAGTGGAAGACTATGTCACGACAAGTCCTTGATAATATTCGTGTCAAGTTGGTAAGACCATGGCAGAATTAAAGGCGAATTGCCTCAAGACCGGTAGGGCCCCATAGTCAGGAAGGCGTCACAAGGCGGAATTTGCTGGTGGCGGTGGTGATGCAATGCAAGCTAAGGGAAAGAAACTAGGTCAAAGTGTTTCTATGAAAAGCTTGAAGGTAGCTCAATTCGAGGTGGAGCTCCAAGAAAAATACAACAGATCTAAGTGTTGCAGGATGACTAAAAAAGAGTGCATTCGAGTAAGACTTGAGATGGCCGAAAACATGGCGGTAAATTGTCAAAGGCTTCGGGGAGAGGGGCCAAGGCTAAAGGCTTCACGACATGATTACAGCCAATAAAAGAATTAAGGTAGTAATCTAAAATCTCAAATTGTTTTGCTAAAGGCTTGAAAAGCAAGTTAAGGTGGAGATTGTTAGGATTTTGCCTTATTTTCAAGAGGAGATAATGGTTCAAGAAAATTCAATTGAGTTGGAGAAGATGATGGCTTGAAGCAGAAGAAACAAATCAAGGTGAAACAGTTTCCTTTTCAGGCGATTGTGAGTTATTTTTCAGGAGGAGTATGAATAGGATTCAATTCCTATTCAATGAAGATTTATTTCTAAACTTTAAAGGGTTTAGAATCCTTTAGATCAAGGAGATCAACTCCTAATAATATTAATTAAGATTCCTCAAGCATCCAATAGCCAAGATCTTCTTATAGTTCAAATAGGAGTTGTATTGTAAAATCTTATAAATAAAGGGTTATAACCTAGGATTTAGGTGGAGAGAAGAGCAGAAAAAAATTGTGGTGGACAACAATGCAAGGCCCTAAAAAGCTAAGAAAGCCGAGAAAGAGAGGAGCAAGGTGAAGGTGTATAAAGAGAAGGTATACTTTTGTAATCTAGGCGTAGATTCAAAGAAAATGTGAATACTCTTGTGTCATCAAGAGGAAGATTATATATCTTTGTATCAAGTTTATTAATAAAGCTCCCTCAAGTTCTCACCCCGTAGACGTAGGCCAAGTTTGAGCCGAATCATGTTAAATTGTGTGTTCTTTTATATCTTTTAATATTCACCTTGTGTGCTCGAGGTAATCGATCTCATGGTGTACTTGATTCGTTGGTGGGGATCTCTATCTCCCAACTATTGACATCATAATAAGTATGGTATTCTGGGTTATGCACGCAACAATTGATATCGAGCATATCAATTTCGTCTTCAACACTCTGATACCGCAAGGTAAAGATATAATGTTCCCCTAGTGGTTGACTTAGACAGGAGAGGAGGAAAGGACATATGTTTCTTCAGACCTTGAAACACGACCTCACATTCCTTATTCTAGCAGAAACCTGCTTCGTTTTTCTTAATGGCTTGGAAGAATGACTTACATTTATCTATGAATTGGCTGAGGAACCGGTTCAGGGCAACAAGGCGTTTGTTGAGCATCTGGACCTCCTTAACACATGTTGGAGATCTCATGTTCAGGATGGTGTATATATGATCGGGGTTAGCTTCGATACCCGGCTGCGTGACCAGATATCCCAAAAACTTGCCGGAAGCCAATCCCAAAAACGTGCCGGAAGCCACTACGAAAGTACATTTCTCAGGATTGAGCCGGAGCTTGAAACGTCAGAGACGGTCAAATGCCTTGCTCAGATGTTGTAGATGGTCGACCCTCTGAAAACTTCGCAAGCATATCATCGACATACACCTCCATAGTATGTCCGATCTGTTCCTCGAAGACTTTATTAACCATTCTTTAGAAAGTAGCTCTGACATTCTTCAGTCAGAAGGGCATCAATTTTTAACAGTAAGTGCCTCGATCGGTGATGAACGTCGTTTTGTCCTCATCCTCAAGATGCATCTTGATCTAGTTATACTTTGGAGTAGGTGTACATGAAGCTGAGTAGCTCATGTCCTACCGTGGCGTCCACGTTAATCAATCCTCGACAAGAGAAAGCTGTCTTTGGGACAAGCTTGGTTGAGGTTGGTGAAGTTGATGCAGATTCTCCATTTGTCGTTCTTCTTCACTAGGATCGAGTTGATGAACCAATCAAAGTAATATGTCTCCCTGATGAAATTGGCTTACATCAACCGTTCAACCTCTTCGTGGAGAGCTTGACACTGCTTCGTTTCATCTTCTTCAGCTTTTGTTTAACCGGCTTGACATCGGGATTAATGGATAGCCGGTGGCAAATGATGGATGGGGTCACTCTTGGCATATCTATGAGAGCCCAGGCTAGATTATTAGATAAAAATCTTTAAACTGTACCTTATCATCTACTGGAAGATTTTTCCTGATCCGGAGGGCTCGCTATGGGTGTAACAGGTACACATATATGAACTCTGTGTCTTCTTCTGATCGATTGTCCGGAGTCTCAACTCATCGGAGGAGTTGGTCTTTGGTTTCCACAGCTCTGTAATTGCTATTGAACGACGACCTACTTCATCTTCCCTTGGGGTTGGTCTTGGTTGGAGGCCATCCTCGCATTTTTTGCCACCCACCTGGATTTCTTCCGAGCGATGGCAGCAATACTCTGAGCCATGGCTTATTCTCCCCTTATGTCTGCTGTTCTCGTTGGGGTGGGATATCGCAGTAGCTGGTGGTAGCTGGATATGACCGCCCTCATCATATAGAGCCAAGGGCGACTGAGGATCGCATTGTGCGGGAATCCACGTCGATTATGAAGAACTTCTTGATGACGTTCTATGGGTCGGCGCGAACAAGAAACGAGATCATGTCGGGAGATCGAGTCTCATTCATGTTAAACCCATGCAGATTGGACTGGGTTTGTGGGTTGATCAAGGCTCGAGCTATCTCCAGAGTGTCCTCCATTCCGTCCAGAGCATTTTCGTACAAGATATTGACGCTTCTTCTACCATCGACTAAGATCCTAGACACTTGGCAGTTGCCGATGTGCTTGGTGATGATCATGGGGTCATTGTGCGGAAAGTGGACCGCATGAGTATTTGTCTCCGAGAACACAATTGGCTTACTCGGAGTTGGAGGGGGACCAGTCAGGACCATCGGGTAATTGGTCCTACGGGCTTCGTTGATGTAGATGGACCTCTCCCTCGAGGTCATCCCTTCAAGGGGCAGCGTCGAAGATGGCGTCGACCTCCCGGTAACTGGTGAGAGCGCGACTCTGAGACTTTTTTCTGCACCCTGGCCTCCGAAGGCTCTTCGGGTTCAAGATGAATCCTTGAGGTACCCCGGTTGACAAGCTCCTGACTTTTAGAGGTGCTGACAATCAACCATACGGTGGCCCATCCCATCATGAAAGGCGCATAGTCTCCAACTCTGGGACCCTTCAGGTTTGGCGGAAGAGGTCACGGACACCTCAAACTAGGATTGGTCCTGGATCACACTGAATATCCGATCAATGAAAGTTTGAACAAAGTGAGACCAGTATCAACTTCACAGACCTCAGCGGGGTTTCGGGAGGAACTTGACTGAGATCGCTTCTTGAAGACGTCCTGCCCCGATTCAGAGTCTTCTTTGGACCAGACTGCAGTTTTGTCTTCTCTCCCTCACTCTCTTGCTGGGAGGCCTGGTTGTCGAGCCCCGTATCGCCTCTTCTAGCTGTATATACTTCTGAGCTCGAGATAAGTTATCCTTCATGTTGGTGATGTCGTGCTTCACCAAGTGCTTATAGAAGGAATGATCGATCTATAGTCCAGCAATGAACGTAGTGACAACAATATCATCGCTACAGTTATAAACCATTGCCATTTAGCTCTGAAAATAACTGATGTAACGCTTGAGGCTCTCCCCTGGCTTCATTTTGAGGGTGAGGAGGTGGTTGTTCTTCTTAAACTCTTACTACGAGGCATATTGGTTGAAGAAGCCATCACTAACCTCCTCGAAGTTTCGGAGAGATCGTGACGGGAAGGAGTGGAACCAAGTCCAAAGCTAATCCCTTGAGGCTGACCTGGCACATGAGGAGGTTGTCATGAGAGTGGAGTGCCATCTCACCTGGTAGGCTCGGAGGTGCTGGACGGGATCGGGCACTCCAGTGTAGCACTCGAAGTCGGTATCACGAACTTTTTCAGAAACTTGTAGGACATGATTTTTTTTGTGAAAGAGGAGAATCAGAGATCCGTAAGATAGAAGATTCTTGGCTGCCACGGGACTGAGGTGTGCAATGCTCTAAAAAGCAGTTTCATTACTTGCATGGCTCGGGAGTGCATAACACTTAAATGGTTTAAACAACGATTAAACATATTACACGTTTTATTAATATTTTAATATATAATAATAATATAATACATAAAACATGCAAATATGAATGCTATAAAAATTTCAAAAAACATAAAAATGCATATCAAACATCACATGAAAAATTCAGTTGATAGTATCATGAGAAATTTAAAAAAAAGTCTCCATCAGACGCAATCAACTCGCATGTGCCATGAACATAAATAATCAAATTATGACTACACAGTAGTGTGTTTTTCCATTTTAATTTGAAAATTTTCGAATTTTATTGAAACGCCAAATAAAGAAAATTGAAGCCAAAATCTTACACAAGCATAATAACATCAATTAATCAAGCTAAATTATATGTGTCGGTCAGAGAGAGAAAATTAAGGAAAAACATCATTTAATCAAGCTAAATAGAGAAATTTAAGAAGAATAACATCATTTAATCAAGCTAAATTTATCAAATTGAAATAATAACTTGCTATCGGTCAGAGATAGCCGATGAGAGAGAGAGAGAGAGAGCCGATTTCAGTCAGAAAGAGTGAGAAGATGAGAAAGTGAAAATTGAAAGAAATTAAAGAGAGAAAATGAGAGACAGAGAGAGCTGATCTCGGTCGGAAAGAGAGAAGATGAAAGAAATTGAAGATAAAAAGAAATCAAAAATTAAATTTTTTTTACCTGACGTCGGTCGGGCAGAGAGAGTCGATGACAGAGAGTTTGTCTGATGGGTCCATTTCAACTAAATAAAGAAAAAAGTGATTAATGATTTTAATTCAATTATAAAAGAAATTACAATTAGAAAAAGAATCAAAAAGAAAAAAAAGAAAAATTACCTGATGGCTGATGTCGATCGGAGAGAGGAGAGAGAAGATGAAAGAGTTTGTCGCTGATTATTTGAATTTTGTCGTTCGCCGCAGTCCTATCACAGTTCACAGCTCGTCGTTTGATCTTCGCAGTTCGTAGTTTGCTGATCGATCGAACTTCACTATTTGCCTTTAACCTCAATCCTTCACCGCTGATCGATCTTCACAGACAACGGATGATGTAACACGCGATAGGATCGCAATCACCTTCAAACTAAAGAAATAAAAACTAAGGTTTTGAGTTGAAGAACTAGAAAAGAAGGATTAGGGTTTAGAGAAAAGGGGATAGATTTGGGCTTCGCACCCCTTACGCGAGTTCACACTCCTTACACCATGAGCTTTGCACTCAAAACTCAAGAGCACTCTCAAGAGAATTTAACTAAAAAAAATTTAATTATTCATTATCCCCTTATAAAGAAGTCCAGGAGGCCTTTTATAGGCTTTATAAGAGTACTTCTCGGATATAACCGATATGATACTAAAAGTCAAATAGACAAAATATGACATCTCAAAATAAACTAAGACATGAAAAGACAACTGGCAACTGGTGTGATGTCCTCATTATTTCCCCCGGGGTGGGAGAAACTCGACCCTGTCGAAGGAAGGTTCTCACGAAGTGTCTCAGTCGGGCCAAGGTGGTGGTCGTTACAGCAACATAAGTACATCACGTTGAGATCATGGTGGCAGAGGAGGAGCTGATCTTCATGATGGGTTGGTTGTGAAAGATGGCAGCTCGATCAAGGCACAGAGAGTGGAGTAAGGCGCATCATCCCTGCTGAAGATGAAACTGATATCAAGATCTTACGGGCTATCCAACTCGTAAGCAATGGAAGCAATTCTCTTCAGAGCTCTATTGAAATTTTTACACTAAGCGTGCAACTTTCTCGCAGCCTCAAGGTGACTCGTAACCATCACCTTATTATTAAATACAAATTCCTGCAAAATACTATATTGGTATACAGTAAATTTGTTAGTGTCATTGAAAATTTCTATCGACCTAGTGATATCATTTAATATGTGCAATAGGCAGATGCAAAGCAGTAGGTATTTTAGGCATAACTTCTAACGATGGGTGAATAAGAGATATGACATGCCTAGAAGAACACACATTTAACGATGGAGTTACACGGGACTTCGACACAAACTTCAAACAACCCGAGAAAGAAGCATTAGAAACCATCTGCTGGACCTTGGTAAGAAATTCAGGTGACTCCCTAAAAGATGAATCGATAGGAATAACCATAAAACTATTCAGTATAAGGGGACTCGAATGGCTGACTAAGTACAGTGGGTGTATTAGGCTCAACTATCTCATCTACGTCATCACTGGCACTATCAGAAGACATATGAATTTCATCAATAATCGGTGTGTCAGAATCAACTGCTATGTCTTTAATTATATTAAAAGTCTTAGGAGGAACTTGAACATCCTCAACAACGTTCGAGTCGTCAACTTCATCAGTAGGCATAGTTCTAACTTCTAACATGTTGACTTTCCGAGGGACATTGATAATCGTAATGTTCATATCTCTCACACTTAGAACATCGAGCATTGGCATTGACTAGCGTTCTGAAAGTCAAGTCTAACTTTAATGTAACATCAAAGGCTTCTTTAACATTGTTTAAGTCATAGAGGCCAGTAATCATAGCACATTTTATTTTAGACCGTAAACTCCAAAAAAACCTAGTTATAATCTCAGAATGGTGTTCTCTCACTTCACTATGATGGGCTAAATCCTTAAATATGACTATGTAATCCTAAATTGACATATGACCCTGATGGAGATTGTGTAGCTGGTCTAAAAGGCGATCCCTATAATGTTGACTGGTCTTGATGACTCAAATGCAAAAAATCAAGCAAATAAGCTAATGCAGTGGAGAACCTTAGAGTCAAATAAACTAAATATATGCGCTAAGTGAAATCAAAATATTCAAAATTCAAGTTCTAGATGCAAAGAAAATGCACTCCTAAAATGATAAAAAGTGACAAATACTGATGCAACCACTAGATCAAAACAAATAACATTTCAACTAACAAATTATAGCAATCTAAATAGTAGTTGCAAGTAATCTAACAGTTAACAATTCAGCTCAAGTTAGAATATCACCTGAGGGGTGAGTTATTCACTCCCAAGCGCAAAAATCCTATTAGATCCCTTGGAGAAATACCCACAAGATTCCTGAATAGCGGTAATAAGAAGTGGAAGATGGTTGTCTCAAAAACGGCACAAATCGGGCACAAGTTGGGCCAAAAACAAACTCTGAACTGTTGTGCGTTGATTTGTTGAGCTGAATCTGGTAGATGATCAAAGCTCGTATCTAGATGTGAAGGTTGTAGATGTGCAGTGTTATTTTTCATGAATTCGCTGCTTCAAAAACAGCTCTAATCGGGCTTGAAACGAGCTCGGAATGGCCTTTGGAAGCGCTAACCTACTTCTGGACTGGGTTAGAACATACTGAGCTGAATCAACTGAGTCAACTAACTGGGTGACTCAGTCGCTGACGTCAACAACAGCTAATGGGTTGAGTCAGGTCGTAATGGATCAGACCTGATACACGTAAACCCGAGTTTGTATTGTTTTAAGTGTAGCTTAGGGTCGGGTTCTTTTCTTTAAACCCAAATCAATTCATACTTCGTCTTCTCCTCTTCGCAGATGGCAGCTAGGGCAAGGATGGAGGAGCGGCGGCGGCGGCGACCTGGGATGAAGCAAACGACTGTGAGGTTGGGTTGGATTGACAGCAAATCTAGTACTCATCGATAATGAAGGCAGGTGAAGGAGGGCGTGGTGTGAGGTGGAACTGATCGACGGCGCGAAGGTTTGGATGTAGATCTTGTCGAAAATACAACTGCGGGGACATCGTCGACGTACAACGTGATCGGCAGGCGAGCTCTGTGCTCCTGACTATTGCAGCGGTGATCTGATGTTGATTGCTGACAAAGATCTCGTGGCAGCGAGGGAAGGGAGAGGAAGGCGGCGCGGGCAGCAACAGGGCCTGGTTGATGAGGTCTTTGTGGACTGATGATTGCGAGAGGGAAGACTGCGGTGAGGTCACGGCTTCATGGCGTTGACGAGGGTGGTCGATGATGATGGCATTGATTGGGGCAGTCAACGGCGTGTTGTACGAGGTGCTTGTCACTGACGAGAGTAAGAAAGGGGTACAAAGCGGTGGGAGATGGCAGAAGCGGTGGGAGATGGCGGAAGCGGTGGGAGAAGATGAACAGAGCGAGAGGAAGAAAATGAACAGGAGACTGTGATGTTTTTTTTCATTTTCACCTGAAGTTGTAAACAATTATTTTTTTTTGGAAGATCAGATCAGATCTGTTGGTGGATGGCGTTTGTGGTGGTGGTGATTGATGGAGAACGGTGAAGATGACAAGAGGGTGGTGAAGATGTACAATGTAATTTGTTTTGTGATTTTGGAGAGAAAAATGTACAATAACTGTTGGATTTTGTTGGGAATTTTGAAGATTTTTTTTTGGAATGTATCTGAATTTAATCAGATCTAGGATTTGAAAGAGAGGAAGGAGAATTTTTTGAAGGAGATTAAGACCTAGGCTCTGATACCAAATTGATGTAACACGGGATAAGATCGTAATCACTTTCAAACTAAAGAAATAAAAATTAGGATTTTGAGTTGAAGAACTAGGAAAGAACGATTAGGGTTTAGAAAAAATCAGATAGATCTGGGCTTCGCACCCCTTACGCGAGCGTCACACTCCTTACACACGGGTTTCATACCCAAACTCAAGAGCACTCTTAAGAGAATTTAACTGAAAAAATTTTAATTATTCATTGTTCCCTCATAAAGAAATCTAGGGGGCCTTTTATAGGCTTTATAAGAATCTACTTCTCGGATATAACCGATGTGATACTAAAAGCTAAACATGACATCTTAAAATAAACTAAAGTATGAAAAGACAACTGACAATTAGTGTGATGTCCTTATCACCAGGGGTCGGAAGAGAGAATCACCAATTTTTGCCACAGAATGAGACAGAGTCGAGATAGTAATTGGGGCTAAAAACCCTAATTCGTGCCTTTATATAGTTAGGGGCGAAACGGGTCGAGTTTCGGGTTTTTCCACTAAAAATCCTAAACTGCTTACACGTTAACGTTCGAATAAACTGGCACATAGACCAATTACTCATTTTATGCGCCTTGTCCGCATCGACATGGCGCTTTTAACTAACTGTAGGCGTTTGCTTCCTGCAAGCCCTTAAACCCCTGATTAATCGGCTATTTAAATCGAGTTTTACAACACTGGAGGCATGTTCTCGTGGATCCGCTTCCGGGCCATCTCCACAAGATCCTCGACGCGATGAGTACTGGCGCACCTGGAAGGCTCGCTCTTATCGGAGTTCTCATCACAATGCGGAGACATAGATCTATGACGCCTCTGGCTGCCCCCCGTATGAGCGGTGTCTGTCACGCGTGGCAATGAAGGACAAGATTCCTCCATGTTGGACTCCTCACCTGGGCCTTTCTGAGGATTTCAACCTGGGTGAGGAGTAGGTTTTGGACACAGGTGGGGGCGTTTCTCTCCAGGACAGCTCTTTCGCAAGCCATCTCTGCTTCTTGTTTGTCCAACTGCTTTTTCAAGCGGTCCAGCATCTGAAAAAATCATCCCTTTGCAGGCAGGCGAGACTCTTGCTCGCTGGCTACTTGCTCGGGAGTGACCGTCAGGGAAGAGGGCTCCTCGTTGATCTGTTGAAGAACAATGTCGGGATTTGAGGGGTGGAGGTTGGTGGGATCCGCGTGCCCCATTGACGATCTTCTTGCCCTTCAAGGCAGCGGTTTGCGAGTTAGCCTTCTACTGAGGGGCAATTGTTGTTCATGAGGCTTTTTGAGGATGGGGATTGGAAAGTGTTTTGAGGAAAAAGAGAAAACTCTGACCGTTTTCTCAAGAGCTCTCAACGAAAGCACCAATGTGGTAGGGATTTTCTGTCACAGACAGATGGATGCTCCCGATTGATCCTACCAAAAACACAGAACACCTTCAGGTCAAGATCACCGGTGTGGTGCCAACCGAAGACCCTCGGGCGTGAGAATAAATAATTTTTGTTGAAGGAGGAAAAGAATACTATAAAATGTGTTTTCAAGTGGATCAGAAGCGAACTTCTTTTTTGGTGGAGATGAGGGTGTATTTACAGCCTGAGCTGTCATTATAGATGCGGATATTTTGAATCTCCATAACTGCATGATTCGCACGTTATGAATTTCTTGTAAGCACCTAGATCATGCCGCTTGATTGTTGGGATAGCAATGCAGAGATATCCGTCACTATTCATAACCGCCTGCATTGATTTGGGGCATTGTGACGTTTTGAATGTAGGGATGATCTGGCAGCATATCCGGATCCACAAATCGTGGGGATCGTGCCGTCCAGCTGTAAGCAGCAAGTTGCGGAGGGTCTTCATGTCAGATTTTTAGATTACTCCGGAAAAAATTCTCGTACTGATTACTGAAATTCCCGGAGAATTGCACAACTCCAGGTAGAGAATCAAAGTAAATAGTGTCAGACCCGTCTCTGAGTGGGGCCCACGGCTTTTGGGCCCATGTTAGGCCTACGCACATGCAGACCCCCCGTTGGACAGGCAGCTTGGATGTTGCTTGGTGGCATGACACTTGGCGCGATCTCAGCATACGTTGGAAATCGACCACTACAAATATATATACAAGGCCTATAAAGAAGCGAAGCTTAGGCCGTTTTGTTTATATTCACATCTTTAGAAGAAGCTACAACCAACATGATGCACTGCATTCCAAATTCCAATATGAAATTGCTCAACGTGCCCAACTAATATGAACCCCATGTGTAGGCTTGGATCCCAGCCAGCTAGAGAGGGCCATACAGTAGTATTATGAAATGCCTTGCCCTATGAGATGTTCCCTAACAAGAAAGAAATGAATCAGTGCAAGCATTGGAAGGTTGGTATTCTTTTGTAAGGCCAGAAAATCTAGCATTGCAAGATATATGGCACATGATTGATGGAAATGTCCTCTCCTAGTTGCCTCTTTTGGGTAATCCGACTCATGTGTTCTGTTGTTGATTCATATATATTCATCTATGTTTATGCATAAGATGCATGAATGAATAATGTGGATCATGTTGCGAAATTGATATACTCTGATACCAATTGTTGTGACTTTCAGGATCGACGTTAGTGGAACTTGACAATATGAACAGTACTTGCAAAAGGAAAGCTTAATATAAAGCAAACTGGCAATACCTAGATAAAAGAGTAATAAAGAAAGAACACAAGGATTTAACGTGGTTCAGCCCAAACTTGGCCTATGTCTACGGGGAGAGAACTTGAGAGAGTTTTATTAATAGACTTGATATAAAGAGATCCAACTTTTCTCTTAATGCAACAAGAGTATTTACCTTCTACTTAAATCTAGCCCTGCATTACAAGAGTATTACCTTTTCTCTATGCACCTTCAACTGAATCCTATCTTTTTTGACTTCCTCTGGTCTCCTTTACTGGAGATTCTCTATTATAGAAACTCCTTAAAACTTCTTTTTGAAGGAGGCAATTACAATGCTTAGTTACAACTTTTATTTATAAGATTTTACAATACAACTCCTATTTGGACTATGAGATGATCTTAGCCTTTAGATGTTGAAGAATCTTGATCAATTTTTTTCGGAATTGATCTCCTTGATTTAGAAGGATTCTAAACTTTTTAATCTTTAGAAAAAAACCTTCATTGAATAAGAATTAAATCCTATTCATACTTCTCCTGAAAAGGAAACTCGCAATCGCCTGAAAAGAAAACTCTTCATCTTAATTTGCTTTTTCTACTTCAAGCCATCGTCTTCTCCAACTCAATTGATTTTTCTTGGACCATTTTCTCCTCTTGAAAAATAAGGCAAAATCCTAACAATCTCAACCTTGACTTGTTTTTCAAGGCTTTAGCAAAACAACTTGAGATTTCAGATTAATATCTTGATTCTTTTCTTGGTTGTAACTGTACTGTGAAGCCTTTAACTCTTGCCCCTCTCCTCGGGGCCTTTGGCTGATTACCACCATGGCTTGGTCTATCTCTGGCCTTATCTGAGTGCACCCTTTCTCTTTCCCGCAATACTTTGACCCGGTTCACGTCCCGTTGCAGTTTTTCTTGAAGCTCCACCTCACGATGAACTCCCTTCCAAGCTTATTCTTGAAACTCCACCTCGAACTGAGTTTTCTTCCTTCAGCTTGTATAACCCTTCACACTTCTCTCCTTTTAGGATTACCCTGTCTTCTTGGCTGGCTGTAATGACACCTTGTTGCACTTGGATCCGGCGTCCTTCATCGAGCACCCTTATGGATATTAAATTATATCGTGCCTCCGAGACAAACTGGACCGCCTCTAGAGCACGCACTGTCCCATCTCTTCTTGTAACCTTGACTGTCCCAGTGCCGATGACCTTGCAAGCCGAGCCATCCACCATCTTGATAATTCCTTCCTCCTTTGCAACTAAGGAGTTATTGAACAACACTTTCTAGGAACATACATGAATCATACTACTTGAATCAAATATCCAGCTTTTACCTTAAGAAGTGTTGTCTCTGTAAGAAGCCATTAATATTTCGGTGTCCTCTATACTGCTTGTTACGTATGCCTCCGCAGCTTGCCCCTTCTTCTTTAGTCACTCTTGCCGATGATTGCAGTCATTCTTTCAATGACCTTCCATGTGACAAAAGTGACACGTCTTTGATGAGCATAGACTTTTCTTCCTTCTCTGCTTCTTTTTCTTCCCGTAACCACCAACCCGATCATATCTGCTCCTCTTGATTTGGCCTTTTTCTAATCTCATTAGATAAGAGAGTTGACGTGACCTCCTCCAAGATGAGAGTTTCCTTACCATAGAGCATGGTGGTGACGATATGATCATATGACTCTGAAAGAGAACTGAGAAGTATCAACGCCTTGTCCTCATCGATATTGACATCAATATGTAGAAGTTCACTAATGACCTTATTGAAAAAGTTTAGATGCTCAAACACTGCTGTTCTTTCCTTCATGCGTAGCTCATATAGTTGTTTCTTGGGATACAGTTTGTTGGAGAAGCTTATCGTCATATACAACGTTTCTAACCTTGATCACAGTCCCGTAGCCATTTCTTCATCCATCACATTGTAGATAATCTCGTCTGCAAGACATAGTTAGATCGTGCTTGCGCCTTTAGATCCATCTCTTCCCAATTCTCGTTTGACGTATCTACAGGTTTTTGCTGACTTACCCTGCAAGGTCTTGTGAAGACTTGTTGCACTGCACCGGCAACGCCTTCACCCTTTTTTGTCATAACCCGAAGTTTTTTTTGCCATTGAACTTCTCGACCTCGAACTTTACCGTAAAACTTCATATCTTTGACATATCGCCCTTCGTCAACCTTCAGCTCTGATACCAATTGTTGCGAAATTGATATGCTCTGATACTAATTGTTGTGATTCGCAGGATCGATGTTAGCGGAACTTGACAATATGAACAGTACTTGCAAAAGGAAAGCTTAATGTAAAGAAAACTAATAATACCTAGACAAGAGAGTAATAAAGAAAGAACACAAGGATTTAACGTGGTTCGGCCTAAACTTAACCTACGTCCATAGGGAAAGAACTTGAGAGAGCTTTATTAATAGACTTGGTACAAATAGATCTAACCTTCCTCTTGATGCAACAAAAGTATTCACATTCCACTTGAATCTAGCTCTAGATTACAAGAGTATTACTTTCTCTCGATGTACTTTCAACTTGCTTCTCTCTTTCTTAACTTTCTCTGGTCTCCTTTACTTGAGATTCTCTGTCGTAGAAACTCCTTGAGACTTCTTTTTGATTGAGGCAATTACAATGCTTGGTTATAATTTTTATTTATAAAATTTTACAATACAACTCTCATTTGAACTATGAGATGATCTTGATTTTTGGATGGTTGAAGAATCTTGATCAATCTTTTTAGAAATTGATCTCCTTAATATAGAAGGATTCTAGACTTTTTAGTAGAAACAAACTTTCATTAAATAGGAATTAAATCCTATTCATACTCCTCCTGAAAAGGAAACTCGCAATCGCCTGAAAAGGAAACTGCTTCATCTTAATTTGCTTCTTCTGCTTCAAGCTATCGTCTTCTCCAACTCAATTGGTTTTTCTTAAACCATTATCTCTTCTTGAAAAATAAGGCAAAATCCTAACAGATCATTCACTTTCATCTCCCTTTCCCTATAGATCTTAAATTGTGATGGATTGATTAGAAGTTAAAGTGTTATTATAATATTCTGTTAACAAATTACTGCGAATGTGTGCTTATGTATAGGATTAAGACTATGAATGTGTACATATGTATAGGATTAAGCCGATGCTTCAAAATAAATAGGAGAAATATACTGTGCTTTTCTGTTATTTGTGATTAAATCCAGCGTCAAAGGGCATTTCTTCTTCCTTGTGTGGAAATAAGCAGCATATCCAGTACCTAAACCTACTAACAGTAAGTATTAAATGACATTATTCAATATTTCATCTACCTGGAAATTCTTCCAAAATTTTAAATTCGCTCCTTTTGGTTGAAGAACGTGGATAATTTGCTCCCCTCGTCGAATGGGAGAAAATTATTTAAGTACATTGGCTGCATGTCTCGAACCTGTGACCACCTGTATGTCAAAAAAAATGCTGTAGCAAATTTTCAAGTTCCTTCTTGCAACTTCAATTGACTCCTCGTCGGTCTGTTAATGGTTACTTGCAGGAGTCAATGGAGATTTTGACACATATCTATGTGCAATTTCAGGCGGAGAAGATCAACTATCTATTCCTTTTGTATTGTGAACTCGCTGCTTCTAAATCGGCATTTGCAGGGGTTACAATGGTGGTGTAGGTTGCATGAGGAAATACTACAAATGAAAGCAGAAAACATTTTGACTTTAGAAGAGGAATCTGGATTGTAGGTAGACTAGCTTGTAAGATAAAGGTCACAGATAAAATTGAAGTTTCAAAAATCTTCAAAGAATTTTGCTTCTACAGATAGAAAGGGGTGTGAATTATCCATCTTATTGATTCAAGAAAGACTATTATTAGATCCCGGAGAAGGATGAAGACGTCAAATGGCTTCATGTATAAGAAAGGAAGGATTGGTTTGAACAGATCCGGACTAATAGCGATGAGCAACAACCCTGTCAGGAGCCAAGAAGGAGAGGATTATCTGTGAACGAACACGAGGCTAGTGAGTTCCTACATGGACATAGTTGTGGAGCAGGTAAGAGGACCAGTCCCAATTCATTCCCTTTATTTTTGTTTGATTTCTTTCCTTGCTTAGGATTCTTATCTTCTCATATTTTGTATCTTGATTTCAATTCTTCTCATCTGCATACTAGCAAGCATTGGCATCCAGAAGGGCCACGAAGGCATCAACACAAAAGAAAATAGAAAAACTAAAAACAGACTGACAATTCCTTGAGCACCCAATCATCACCCTTTCACTGAATAATGGACCCATAAGAAAATAGGGACCCAAATTCTGCCAATGGGCTATCAAAACCAAGTGTATCACTACTACTGAAAACCTAAAAGGTTCCAGCTGAGCTCTGGAGTTGAGTCGGGCTACAATTTCCTCCCTTTGGGTGAGAGAGAGAGAGAGAGAGAGAGAGAGAGAGAGAGAGAGAACCAGATGCATGATGTATGTGGGTTAGGTAGCAGACCCTGCAGCTCATAGGACCCATCCCTAAGATTCCTGCCCTTCCCTTTCTCTGCTCTCTAAAGCTCACCACCACCATAAAGTTGTATCTGTATACAAATATGTATATATTTTTCTCTAGCCAGCCCATTTCTCCTTTCTCTGTACTATTTTTCTTCCTTTTATATTAAGTAAACAAGGCAGTTAGTCCCTGATGATATCTTAATTAGCTTTTTATATTCTACCCTTATTCACAAGGGATCATAAAATAACAAGATGCAGATGGGAAAAGGCCAACATCTATTAAGAAACACATTAAGTGGACATCTTTACAGGGAACCAGGATTTTCATATGCTTAATTACTGAATCCCGAGGTCTCTTAACTGCGAGTCTGATCCCAAAAAGATTTCTTATTCTTGGTCTTGTGCATGATTCTGTCATAGCTTCTAATGATGGTTTCATCCTTATTGATGATTGGTTAACTAATTGGTCGGACATTGCTGCGACAGAAAATGGGATATTAGTTTGTTATCATTATCAATGTCATTCAGGCACCGTTCTATCTAAATACGTGTTTGGTTGTTAATTTTGATATCAACTTTGGACAAGATGGGGACTTGACCTGAAGGCCGCTAGCGAGTATGCATGATTATCTGTCATTGATGGCAAAATTCAATATCGCTTAGCCTACAAACAACATTTCAAATTTATTCGGGCTTTAAATGAATAATATGTCAATGTGAATATAAAAGTGACAAAAAGGGCTACAGAAGACTACACTATCCTCTGCTTCACAACTTGAGGAACATTATCAGAGAGACATCATTATCATCTATCGGCGCTAATTACCTCTTGTAACCATAGCAAGATACTGAAATTTTAATCTAAAATAATTGCTGAGGATGAACCATACAATTCCTTAGGTACTGTTGGAAACAAACTTCTCTTTGGATTCAAGTCCAAAAGAGATGGTACTTTCTCGTAGATGTACTGTACTTGACTAGATTAACTAAAAGTTAATCACAATTACGCTATCGTTTACAAATTACAAACAAAACTTGCACTCATTCATAAATTAATAAAATTAAAATGAAGAAAATACCCCAATCACTACCTATTACATGTATAATATAAAGTATTCCTCTAATTAACAAAAGAGGAGTGCAAAGTTTAGAACCCTCTTTAACGTTGCCTTGTTCGCTGTAAAATTCTCTATCTCTTGTTACTTAGTTTCCTTGTTTTTCCTTTTATTATGATGCATCTTTTTCTTCTTCTTTTTCTATATTCCATGTTATATTTCCATCAGCCGCCCACCCCCAACACCCCCCCCCAACCCACCCACCCACACACACACGCACACATACACAAGACATACAAGACATACAACACACACTTTTCAACATATCTCTGTGACCCCATGCTCAATCAAGACCAAATGTCTTGCAATGGAATGGCCTCCTCCTCCCCCTTCTTCCCTAACAACTTTCTTCTGCAAATCCAAAGCCCCCATGAAGTAGAAGATCACCAGCAGCCCATCAATCATCTATCTTCTCTTCTCCCCTCCAATCCCCAAGAATTCAGAGGTAATCACAAAACTTGAAAAATTATCAGTCTAATACAATTGTTTATGCTCTTTGCTTTATTGTGGTTGTGGCTACGATGTTAGGGAATACTGGGAATTATTCCCTTCCAATACTTTGAATCATCCTGGCAATGACCCAGTTGCGCTTTTATTTTGTTTTTGAATAATTGTGGTTGTGGCTATAATGCAAGGAAATTAAGACTTACAATTGACCCGAGCCAATGGTGTTAATTCATTGTAGGTGTGGCTACAATGTTGGGTCAGAGATCAATGTCATTTCCAGGGATCGAACCTTGTGAAGAGATGGGTGGAGAAGATGATCTCTCTGATGATTGTTCTCAGGCTGGGGAGAAGAAGAGGAGGCTCAACATAGAGCAGGTCAGGACATTGGAGAAGAACTTTGAGATTGGGAACAAGTTAGAGCCTGAGAGGAAAACGCAATTGGCCAGAGCACTTGGGCTGCAGCCAAGGCAGGTTGCCATCTGGTTTCAGAACAGGAGAGCAAGATGGAAGACCAAACAATTGGAGAAGGACTATGATGTGCTCAAGAGGCAGTTTGAGGCTGTCAGATCAGAGAATGAATCTCTCCAAGCACAGAACAAGAAGCTCCAAGCTGAGGTAGTGTTTGCAATATGCACTCTGTTTATGGAATCTTTTGGGATTACCAACAATCCTTTTTTTGGAACAAAACATACAGTTCAAGGGCCTGTTTCTGTACGGTGCCGTGTACTGTGAAATCATTTTGATTTGAGCCTTTTGAGGTGATACAAAAAATTAGAAGATTGTTAGATGGCTTTGAGTCTTTTGAGAAAGATGGTGTAGTTCTAATGATTGGATGCATTATGTTTCCCCTTTTTTTCTTTATTTAATTTGATACCTTTTCTCCTCCTCCTCCTCCTTTCTTGAATTGATTTTATTGGATTCGCATTTGACATGGATTTTAAGAACTACCTCCTTGACATTGAATTGAAGAATCACATCTTTCTTTTCAATAGAACCCTTCAACTTATATTTCACCACATGTTGTCATCAATGTCTTTTCCTTTAGTCTGGCTCATCCAGCTAGTCTCTATTTCAGTCAAAATGTCCCATTCTTTAAATAGACACAGAACCAATAAATGTTTCAGATATTTGCTTGACAGTTTCAATGATAGTGTAGTACATGGATTATTTTTGCTCCTCTTGTTGGATCTTTTTTTTCTCTTCTAAAGTTTACTTCTCTAGGTCCTCAATTAGTATGGATCTCGAGGAAATTGTACATAAAATTGTTTCTGATATTAAAGCAACCCATAATGCAATTCTTTACATTTCTTGAAGAGAGTTGTTTGCTTCACTACACGTAACGTTATTTTATCATAAAGAAGAAAATAAAATGGTAATGTCTCTTTCTGCGATTACTTGTGTTTTTATAATTTGTGGACTGAACCAATTGACACTGTGCAGATCTTGACTCTCAAAGGTAGAGAAACATCAGAACTGATCAATCTCAATAAAGAAACTGAGGGATCTTACAGCAATAGGAGTGAGAATAGCTCTGAGGTTAACTTGGACATCTCAAGAACACCAGCCACTGAGAGCCCTCTAAATCATCCTCACCAAAGCTTTCCCTTCTTCCCATCAATTAGGCCACCTACAATGGTCCAGCTCCTCCAAGGCTCCAGTAGGCCAGACCTCCCCTGCCCCAAGGTCGAGCACAATGGCGTCCCCGATGAGAATTTCAGTAACTTGTTGTGTGGTATGGACGATCAATCTGCATTCTGGCCATGGGCAGATCACCACAATTTCCATTAAATTTGATGTGTCGAGCACCACAAAATCTATCCGTATATCCATTCCCCGGGTGAATTTAGAAAGAAAGAGAAAATTCCATTGGACAGTATTGCTATTTGAATCATGTCAGAAGCTCGAGGATTCGTATGTTGGCTATTGGTGAATGAAGAGCTAGCACTACCACTTCAAGATTGAGTCAGGATTGAAGGAAGGTACTTGGGCAATAAAGTAGTATTTGATGCCTAGTAAAATTGTATGAGTAACACCATGTCCTTATTTTTTTTCTTTTTCATCTTGCTTATTCCTATATTGCTAAAGATGTGAAATAATATTATGAGATCAAACCAAGTTCATATAGATATTGTTAGATGGGTTTTGGTTCATGCATATATATTCATGGGCCACTGAAAAAAAGATCATTCTCTCTCCCTTTGCATCCTTATCTCTATACATAACGTACCTATTTTTCTTATAGTTAACATGTGAATTGTGATTATCTCCTACTTATAAATGTGTTTTAGCTTAATTGCTTAGGTATTAGTCTCAACTTGTATAATCACCATAATGTGTTGTTCTAAAGAAGTGCTACTGACTCTCTGCATGAAGTCACTAGCACCCAAAACATTTTTGTTTCTTAATCTGCAGTTCTTTTTGGTACTTGTTTCCATGTAGCCAGTCCTGCAGCAATTCTTTTTCCCTCCAGACATCTATCTGCATGTAATCAATATGTTTTGCAATGCATTACTGCATGCGAACCATTATTTGTAAAGTCCACTCAACAAACGAATGACATATACGCCAATCCCCTTCCTAGCCACACCACTTCTTGAGAAAGCAAACCACCCCCCCCCCCCCCCCCCCCCCCCCCCAACGCACCCACCCCCCCCCCCCCCCCCCCCCCCCCCCACCCCCCACCGCCACAACATACACACAACCAAAACACCCAAAGGGAAAAAAAAATTTACAAGTATGCCATTATTAGTTTTTACCATTTCACTCTTGGTGAAAATCTAAAATGCCCTTTTTTTTTCCTCCTCCTTTCCTACAAACTCCCTCCTCCTTCAACTTCGGTGAACCCCACTCCCCGAAGCCCCCCTCCTCCCCCCAGCCTCCCCCGGCGCCGCCCTCCTCCCCCAACGATCTCCCCACCTATCCCTCCCTTCCCCAGGGATCACCCCCCCCCCCCCCCCCCCGCGGCCCGAACAGACCGGGGACGAAGATCGGGGGAGGGAGGGGGAGATGGGGGGAGAGGAGGGAGGGGGTTTGCCAGAAGGGGTAGTCGCCGGCGAGGAGGCATGAGAGGGACAGGAGGAGAAGAAGAGGACATTTTAGGGGGGGGGGGGTGTTTTTATTTTTATTTTGTGGGAGGGAAGGGGGGGGCTTTTATCAAATTTTGGGGTGCCCTAATTCTAGGGTGCCTTCATCACACTTTTTGGGGTGCAATATTTGCTCCCCTGATGTTATCAATTTCCGCCGGGTCATGTCACCTGCATTTTCTGATAAAACCCCTACTCTAGATTTATGTATGTGCTTCTGTACTCTAGATAAAAAGACCTACTAGGTACCTCTGCTGATATGTGATCACTTTTGAATTGAGAAATTTGGCTCTTGCCCTGAACAAAACCAACTTGCTGAGAGAGAGAATATGAAATGGGCAAGAAGAATACAAGAGCAAGAGAGAAGGGGAGAAGAGAGAGCACTGTAGTTGTAGGGTACTGGCAGAGGGGGAGAGAACATGGAGGAAGAAGACAAGGGGTGTTTGGAAAGGGCACTGTCCTATGGTTTTGGTGTAGTAATATACTTGCTGACAAGGGGGCACCACCCCATACACTGGTACTATCTCTCTCTTTGGCCTCACAAAAGGAATAGTCTTGCTTTCAAGATAAGAAATGCATGTGACATACTGTCACCCACTGGGTATCATATTGCCACACTTGATATAACAGCTATCAGCAGTCAGTCACAGATCCAGTTTACATCATCCCTCTGAATGTCCTTGCTGATGCTGCTGCTTCTTCATGTAAATTCACATGCATCCTAGTTTTATCTTTTTGAGGGTAATCCTAGTTGTTGTTACTTGTTATCATGCCACAAAATTTTTTCTCATTTTTGAGAAAGTTATTTCTGTCTCACTTTTTTCTTAAAATTTAAATTTGAAAATAGGGCCTTTCCACCATGAAATTATTCAGAATATATTGGTTGAGGCAAGACGGGAACTGGTGCCCGCTGTTATTTCCATCTAACTAAGACATAAATGTAACTTTAAATGATACTGACATATCGCTGCCAGTTGAAATATTACATGATGATTGAATAACTAATAATTATATGTATTTCACTTCAATTTACATTGTCGATAATATATTATAAGTCAAGTTGGCCTGGATAGAAATAAAAAACCTGAAACCTATCTGTCTAACTGCAAGGATTGAATTATTAAAAATATGTAGATGTATCAGCATACACATATATGCTGTGTATGTGCACAGCGCATGCACGCATATGTACATATTTGTTGATAAACGTCTATTTAGAGAAGTTCATTTGATCTCCTGACACCAGAATTACTGTCATATACATTGAATTTTTTTCTCCTTTTCTTTTTCTTGTCCAGCAATAACTCCACCATTGTGCATCCAGTTGCCCATATCTTGTTAAGAGCATTGTCTGCCTGCTTGTGTTGCATCAATGTTAATCTGATCTATGTCTGTAGTAACAAACAACATTATCCGTAATATAGTACATGCTTTAGATGATATTTGGTAAGTCAACATTTAGTAATACATGTCCATGTTCATATAAACCAACACTTTTCTGGACAACTCTTGATATAAGTTAGAACCCTCATCGCATCTAACTAATGGGTCTCTCTGAGCTGATGCATGAATCTACTCAGCACTCCTACGGCAAAAGTTTTTTCTGGCCTAGTCACCATAAGATAGATCAGCTTCCCAATTAATCTTCTATATCTTCCTGGATCATCAAGTATATGACTGTCATCAAACCATAAATTCATATTGGCTTCCATTGGTGTATTAGCAGGCTTGCATCTAAAAAATCTTGTTTCCTCCAGAAGGTCCAGAGTATACTTTCGCTGAGAAAAAAGTACACTATGTTTTTTATGTGTAACTTCAATTCTCAGAAAGTATTTTGGATGTCCGATGTCCTTGGTCAGAAAATGACGCTTAAGATACATCTTAATCTCTACTATCCCAGCTGAGTCACTCCTAGTCAGCAAAATATCATCACATAAATAGTCAAAAGTACAATGTCAGACTTTGTGCGCCGAACGAAGACAGAGTGATCTGAATGACATCGGCGAAAACCAATACCAGATATGATAAGACTGAACTTCTCAAACCACACTCTTGGACTCTGCTTGAGTTCATATATAGCCTTCTTTAAATGACAGACTTTAGTCTCTCCCTGAGCAACATAACCTGAAGGTTGCTCCTATACACTTCCTCCTGAAGATCCCTATATAAGGCGTTCTTGACATCCAGCTGGAACAATAGTCATGACAAGTTATAGTAATAGAGAACAGAATTTTGATAGAGTTTATCCTGGCAACTGGCGAGAACATCTCAAAATAGTCGATGCTATATGCCTGAGTATAACTCTTGGCCACGAGCCTGGCCTTATATCCATCTAGAGATCCATATGTGTGGTACTTTAGAGTAAAGACCCAGCGACAACCAACAACCACCGCATCTGTTGGTGCTAAAATTAACTCCCAAGTTTCTATGGAGCAAGAGTTGTCCCATCTCCTTATCCATAACTTGTTTCCAGGCAGATACCAATAAAGCTTTTGTATAAGACTTGAGTATAGGCTCAGAAGACAAAGAGAGAAAATTATTGAAAAGTGGGGTTTAGGTGATCATAAGAAGCGAAATTCAAATAGGATGATCAGTGCAAGATTGTTTACCTTTTCGAAGGGTGATAGGAATATCAAGATCAGAGAGAGAAGTTGATGGTGGAGAAGGAGTACCGTCTACTAGAGAGGGGTTAGCCGGAACTAGTTTGGAGGCAGGAACCTTTAGACGATAAGTGTAGACGTATCTGAAATTCTAAACTGACTTTGATACAAATGGATCTGTAGTTTCTGCTGGTGGCACTGGCAAAGAATCTTTATCACCAGGTTAGGTAATAGCACAGACAGTGAAGAAGGGACACTCTCATATATGGTGACGAGAACCTGTGTAAAGAAATATGGAACAAACTCAAAGAATGTGACATCAGCACATACCAAATACTTTCTGGTGGAAGGATTATAGCACCGATATCCTTTTTGTATTCTAAGATACCCAATGAAGACACACTTTATAGATCTAGGAAATAACATATCTAACTCAGGAGACGAAGTTTTGAAAAAATAATTGCATCCAAAAACACGAGAAGACATGGAGAAAGGTGTTTTGTTAGCATAAAGATAAGAAAATGAAAATCTTTTATTGAGAACAAAAGAAGACATTCTATTAATTAGATAACATGCACTTAACACAGCAATAGACAATAAATAATGAATACTCATATGGATCGTAAAAATTCTAGAAACATCCAGAATATGTCTATGTTTTCTTTCAGCAACTCCATTTTGTTGGGATGTATGAGAACAAGAGGTCTGATGAATAATTTTATTTTTGAAACAAAAACTAGATACATCTTTCTTTTACATACGCCAGGACATTGTCAGTAAGAAGCACACGAGTAGAATTAGAAAACTGATTTTTTATTTTATTAAAGAAAAACTCAATTACACTGGACACTTTTGATCTCTCTTTTAGGAGATACAACCAAGTCATGCGAGATAAGCCATCATCAAAGAGTAGAAAATATCTAAAACTCTTAATAAAGGGCATACGAATAGGACCCCAATATCAGAGTGGACCAACTCAAAAGAAGAACTATTATGACTATTGGCTCGACTCTGAAAGGTAGCATGATGTTGCTTACCTAATTCACAAAATTCATAACCTAAAGAAGAGATAGATGACTCAATAGGAATAACAAACCAAATTTTTTGTAACGAAGGATTACCCCAGGTCTGTACCACATTAAACTTGATCAGGCTGACCTGCAACCAAACTCATAGGGTTCACTCAATCGTCCAAATATTATATGCCTTCTCGCTCATGCCCCGAACCAATCCTCTTCCTAGTCAACAGGTCCTGAAATACACAATCAGAAGGAAAAATGTTATTTTGCAGTTATTTTATTTAGTAAGCTAACTGATAGAAAAGAGACTAACAGAAAATCGTGGAACATAGGACATGAGTAAGGATCAAGGATGGAGTAGCCTGAACTACCCCATTGCTTAGTACAGGTGAATGGGTACCATCAGTAATTTTAACAGAAGGATGGGCAGTGGACATATTTAAGGAAATAAACTTTTGTGTAATATCTATCATGTGAGATGAGGCTCCAGAGTCTAATATCCAGGGCTTTTGAGGAGAGACAGTATAGGCGTGCATACCTAAAACTGATGCATGAGTTGCTGAATGATTGTTCTGAGAGAACTCTAACTATCTAAGTAGATTATACTCCTCCTGTGTCAGTACAAACGTGAAAGAACCAGGAAGAGTGGAGGAAGTGGACGAATAGTCCTGAGGAGTGCTACGCAGACAGAAGAATCAGACTGAGAAAGTTGTGCTCACTCAGGTCGATCAAATTTCTCCCTGCACTTCTGGAGATGTGATTACTGTGTTCACAGTGTCTGCATTGCCAGAGTTTTTTTCTCAAGGCATTTTGTCTGCCTCCATAAGAGTCACATTCACCTCCAACAAATTCACTTTCTCGTTCTTCAAAATCGAGGCCATGACCACGACCACGGCCACGTTCAGAAACTATAACAAACTGCTCATGGAAGGTGCAAAGGAGACATCAGCTCCAATAGATACTCGCATAACTCTCGAGAAGGTGACAGTCAATGTGGGAATACTATCTCCTCCCAGAATCTGATCCCACACCTGGGATCGTAGTGTAGGACTCAAGCTAGATAGAAACTTTGACACTGCGAGATCCTAACAATACCCCTCAGTGTCGTCATATCAGTAACAGACGACTGATGCATCTTTAACTCATCAATCAGATCTTTGAGTTCACCATAAAACTCAAGCACATATCTATCTCCCTATTTGAGCTTAAAAAAACGCTCATAGATTTCAAACACACTCGAAGGATTCTTTTCATTGTCATACGTCACCTTCAGTGTATCTCACATGTTCTTAGCAGCAGACAGGAACATGACACTATCACTAATCTTCTCCTCCAGACTGTTAAGAATTCATGTCATCACAGAATAATCTCCAGTAAGCCAAGTCACATACATGGGATCCGCATCAGCAGGTGGAGACTGTAGGAGGTGAGCCAATTTGTTTTGAGCATCAAAAATATTGTGAAACGCCTGCACCCATAATAGGTAGTTGGAGCCATTCAACTTCACGGTAGTCCCCAACATTGTCTTGGGGACAGAAGTTTCAACCATCGAAGAGGAGATCATAGTGGAGGATGAACTCGTAGTCTCAAGCATACTATCCAATCAGAGGAATCACCAGAAAGATAGTCAGTAGTAGCAAAAAAAGCCAGTAATAAAAAATAAGTAACTTTAGGTACCAAATAGTAGCATATATAGCCTTAAAAAAAATCAGGTCAGATGTAAAAATCTAATTTCTAAGCAGTAGATAGAGCAGATATCACCAGAGAAGTCTTGTAGTGCATCCAAATAGCTAGATCAGATGTAAAAATTTAATTTTTAAGTAGTTAACAAATTATATCTCACCAAATGGGTCTTGTAGAGCATCAAAAGATCCAAATCAGCTCTAAAAACTAATTTTTGAGTAGTTGTGATACTTCTTGGAGCCCTTGAAGGTCGGCGACAATCTTTGGGGAAGATGGGGTGGTGGTGGCAGGTGATTGGGGCTTGGAGATTGGCGGCTGTGCTTGTGAGGGTGGCGGCAGGTCTGCAGACCAGGTGGCAGGTGTTTTGGTGGGGCGGCAGGGCTTTGGACCAACGACAATGGAAAAAGAAGGGGGGGTGACAGCTGTTTGGAGAGATGGGGGATTTGATAAAAATAAGGAAAGAAGATGGTGAATTTTTAGGTTTAAAGTTTCTCTAGCTTTGATACCATGTAGAGAAATAGAAAACCCTTAATAGATGATTGTATATATATATATATATATATATATATATATATATATATATATATATATATATATATATATATATATATATATATATATATATATATATATATATATATAGAAGACAAGGAGGGTATATGGATAATAACCCAATAACCACCAATAACCTAAATACTAATAACTAAACTTAACATTGTTAATATAACCAAAAGATCTAATGCACTTAATAGAGCTTAACGGACGAAATGATTCACGTAGAGCCTTTAAAATCTAGGATAATAGCAATGATGTTGTTGTTATTGTTTGTTGTTGTATGCCCCTCCTCTCCTTGGACTATGATAGCATCATGTCATGACTTAGGACAAACTCACAACAAGGGTTTGTGATGGAGACATCTAGTGTTTTACTTAACTTATTTGAGATCCTTTATTGGTTATTTTGTTTTAAACTTATTTAGTTTTCTTTTAGTCCACATTACCTGTGGTGGAAAACTTTCTGTGATTTAGGCCTATATAAGACCCAGAATACTTTGTTATTGTCAGTTTATGATTATTATAAAAACTACCATTTGAACATTTTGTATAATCCGTGTGCTTTGAGTGAGATGCTTAAAGGAGAGATTCTCAAACTCTATCTTGAGTGATAAATTCTATGTTGAGGTTTTCTAGTATTCATCTCCATCATCTTGATATCAGAGCTTAAATCTTAATTTTATCCACAAAATTTAAAATCCTAAATTTCATCTTCTTGTTCCTCTGTCATATTCTCAAAAAAAAATCAGAAAATCTCCAAATTTACCAAAAGGCCCTGTTCATCTTTGACAATGTAGGCTGTCTAAAAATATCCAACAGACAAGCTACTAAGAAAGCAGAATTCCAGCATCAAGGCGCGTCGGCCCGAAGCCCCGCGTCTCAGCAACAAGGCGCGTCGGCCCGAAGCCCCGCGTCTCAGCATCAAGGCGCGTCGGCCCGAAGCCCCGCGTCTCAGCATCAAGGCGCGTCGGCCCGAAGCTCGCAAGCCCGCGTCTCAGCACAAGGCGCGTCGGCCCGAAGCCCGCGTCTCAGCAACAAGGCGCGTCGGCCCGAAGCCCCGCGTCTCAGCAACAAGGCGCGTCGGCCCGAAGCCCCGCGTCTCAGCAACAAGGCGCGTCGGCCCGAAGCCCCGCGTCTCAGCAACAAGGCGCGTCGGCCCGACACCCGCGTCTCAGTTGCAACTACCCGAAATAAGGGGCCAGTCACCGCACATGTAGCAGGAAGTGGCCCCTCATTGTGGAGCGTTTTCAGGGGGCACGATCACCCCCTAAAAACCCTATAAATAGTCCCGTCACTATTGAAGAAGGAGGACGATTATCGGGCAAAAGAGAGATTCCGAGAAAAAAAAGGAGAGATCATCGACAGAGAGAGAGAAAACCCTTCAGCGAGCTTACTGAGTACTAGCCGCTCTTCGCCTACCTCCTCTTCTAGAGTTTTGGTAGACGGAGCTGAGTTACTCCCTCTACCGACCGAAGAGAAGATCCCCGACGGTCCAAACAGTCATCCGGTCAACGGAGAACAAGATTCACTCTCCACCGCCACCCGAAGAACCCAGCATTAAACAAAGGGGGAATTCAAGATTCAATATTCCCCCTCCCTTGTAACCGGAAGATTAAGCCGGCTGTAATTTTTTCATCTGATTCAAGGAAACGTTACACCAGCCACCCCTTTTCCGCGTCAAACAAGAGATGGCGACTCCGCTGGGGACCACTTTCGTCACTGACGAACAGATCGTGGCGCAGGATGATGTTCTCCGTAAGGGGAAGATGGTCGAAACACTCGTTGTCGAGTTCGACCAGGCGAAGTATGAAGAGTTCCTCTCTTCTGGCTCCAAGAGCCCAAAGACCCGCGTCTGCCGCAGGGTCTCAACTGAAAAGCTACCCGAAGCCCAATCTGAGGCTCTGCCGGGTGCCGATGCCCACTGTGCCAAGACAAGTTCACGCGCCAACGCCTCCCAGAAGGCCCGCGTGACCTCAGGCACTGCTGTTGCGATCAACCGCGTCGCACAGAACACACGCGCCAACGCCTCCCAGAAGGCCCGCGTGGTCCCAGGCACCACTGCTGCTGCGATCAACTGCGTCGCGCAGAATACCCGCGTCAACGTCTCTCAGGAGACCCGCGTGGTGAACACTCTTGGTTCTATAAACCAGGATGTTGTTGGTTTCTCTCCACCTCCTCGACGCAACCGGAATGCTGAGCGTCGACAGAGGAGACGCGCGCGTCAACTCCAAGTCGGAACCGTTGGTTGTCTGACCGGGGTGGACGCGGCGTACAATCTGATGCCTTACCCGCACCTCGTCCAGTGCGTGAGATCCGCGTTTGGCGACCCAAACGCGATACTCCTCAAGTTGAGTCCTCCGAGGACCAACTCATCAAACGCCAGGGTGAAACCTCCGCGTCTTTTCAAACGCAGGAAGTACGCACTCATAGGCGTGGGGCCCAGCAGCCCACTCTCTCTCAAGCAACTCTGCCCAAACGCATCAGGCAGCAACGCGAGACTCGCATGCGCGTCATACAGCCGTGTCATGAGAACCGCGTCCCTGAAGTCTGCGTCCAGGCTGAACATCACATGACTGTCTCCCGTCTTCGACGTTGCGAGACCAGTCTCTTTAATCCCCCTCCCACGGATTTGAGGGATTATTTGACAAGGAAAAGAAGTGCCAATCAAGCCACTTCGTCATGCTGCTGTCAACAGCTCATCCATGTGCTCTCTGGATGCCATTATGGATCAGGCATGCACCAGCAGTCCTTAATCAGACAGCTGACCCTGATTCCCCCGTCAGCCAAAAGAAGACGCTCCCACAGAAGGAGAACCTTTTCAGATGTTGAATACCCGGGCTTACTGCAAATATGACTAGCAGAAGCAAGGGAAAACAACCAATGGTCAACTCAGAGGAATCTGACTCTGAGCCGGAAGGGGTGTATCAACACACTCGCACCCGGACGGGAGCCATTCCCCCAATTGACTATAATGTCTTAGCCCGCGGCATTAGAATGGGTGATTCTCACTCCGCTGTAGTGGAGTCGCAGGCTTAAAACTCTTCCGACGAGAAGGAGGCTTCCGCCTACATGGCAGACACTCATGAGGAGACGACCAGGCGTTTAGAGCAGACGCAGAAGCGCCAGATGGATATAATCGCCTCTCAACAGAGATCCATTGACTCCCTCAAGCATATGCTTGAGAAATTGCTTGAAGAAAGAGCGAGATCTCCTCCTAGACGGCCGAAGGGGAAAGGGAGAAAGGGAGGAAGCCCACCCTCCGAACCTTCCGACGAGACACGACGATCTACCTCGGATGTGTCCAAGCCCTCGTCGCAGGAAGAAGAGACCAAGACCAGGAGAAGACTCATGCTAAGAGGATGAGTCAATTGGAACGACGCCTCGAGGCCCTTGCCAATCGCAAGGACCTCCAAGAAGCTGGAGTGATACGGCCCTATCCGGCCTAGTGGGACTTAGTTCCATACCCTCCTAAGTTCAAGGCTCCAACCCTCCAAGCATTCGACGGGAAGGGGTCACCCAACCAGCACATCTACTACTACTTCAAATCCCAGACCGGGAATGTAGTAGATAACGACGCTATACTGGCGCGACTGTTCATAGGCACCCTGAAAGGGTTGGCCTTTGAATGGTTCATGAAGCTCCCAGAAGGTTCAATCAAGAACTGGAGCGACTTGGAGAAGCTGTTTCTGACACGCTTCTTCGAAGATGATTCGGAAGTAACAATGCCCACCCTTTTAGCTACCAAACAGCGGAGAGGGGAGTCCGTCAAATCTTTCGTGGAAAGATTTCGGAACGCGGCACTCCGGTGCCCAAGCGGTATGACCCAGGCCACCCTGGTGGAAACATGCCGCCACAATCTCCAAACCTCACTCCTTGCTCAAATAGGAGTTGTTGAAAGCCGCACCTGGAAGCAGTTAGTCCAACAAGGTGAACAGGCTGAGGAGATTGTTGCCCGTGTCAAGGCAGAGGAAGGCAAGCTGCGGCCGGAAAGGTCGACAAGGCGTGCACCGGCACCAGACACCTCCCTCCAGACGAAGCGGAAGGATAATTTGGCGACGGAGACCAAATCTCCCACCAAACCTCAAACAGGCAGGGCAAGTGGCTCTTCAAGCCAGCCATGCCCTAACAAGCAGTATTCCTTCAAGGAGGAACACGTCGATTCGCTCTTCAAGCTACTCAACAAGAGCAATCGACTGAAGCTCCCTGAAATTAGACGCCCGGAGGAAGTCGGCAAGACCGACAATCCCAACTACTGCATGTACCACAGGATGTTGGGACATCCTACCAAAAGCTGCTACGTCTTCAAAGACATCCTTCAGGCTTTGATTGACGCGGAGGTGCTCAAGCTCCGACCAGAGCAGAAGAAGGTCACGGCCAATGTGACGTCGGTTCTCCAGTTCGGAGACAACCTCCAACGCCTGCGGGGGTAACTCCTATTCCAAGGGGAGAATTAAGAGTGGTCAACACAGACCCTCACCAGCAACAGGAGAAGGGCTTGGTAGCCGTCCCTACACCTCAGGGGGAAACCATGTGGGTCCACCCTGACCTCGTCAACAAACAGCAGTGGACTACTGTGACCAACAGGAAGTCCAAAGGCAAGGCAAAAGCTTCGTCCTGCCATGTGGTATGTGCCTCCTCCCGAGAAGCAGAGGATGATGTTCCCTCACTGACCGACTCAGAGGAGGAAACGATAGTCTTGGCCGCAGAGCCCAACCAACCAACGACGGGAACTCGCTCGGGTCAACCCTACTTGAAGCAGTACGGCGAAGTGGCGGTAAACCCTCCGCAACCGGCTGCAGAGCCAACTAGGCCCTCCACGAAGCCACCTGTGGAGAAGCAGAAGGAGACTCGATTCTCTCGAGCCCTTCAAAGAGGCATCGCGGAAGGGTCTTCGGCACCTTACCGCTTTGATGTCCTGGCTCAGCTGGCCAACATTCCGGCATGCATTACCTTGTATGAACTTCTTAGACTATCAAAGTCGACCAGGGAAGCTCTGCAAGAAGCTCTGGCAAATGCTGAGGTCTTCATGACCCAGGTGCCAAAGGAGGAAGATGTAGAGGATTGCCTCCACGCTTCCCAGAATGCCCCCTGCATCACCTTCACGGCAGATGATATGCAGGTGAAAGGGAAGCATGATCGACCCCTGTACTTCACAGGTTACATCGGATCATCTGAGGTGAACCGCATTCAGGTAGATCCAGGGTCCGCATTGAGCATTATGCCCCGCCGAGTCATGCAACACCTCGGCATCCCTACCCACCGTCTGAGCCCTACACAGACGACCATCTACGGGTTCAATGCCAACGGCACCCGTCCGATGGGGAAGATCAAGCTCAAGTGCCAGATTGGGAGCCTCAAGTCCGAGGTGACATGCTACGTCATCGATGCCGACACTTCTTACAATCTGCTGCTAGGACGACCATGGATCCACCGCAACTCCATCGTTCCCTCCACTCTTCACCAAGTCATGAAATACATTGACGCGAGTGGGAAGGTGCAAACGTTGGTTGCCGAAAGGTATCCGTTCAAGGGAGTCGAGAATTATTTCACGGATTCCCTTTTATATCAGGATCCGGTGGATGAAACCCCGCAACTGGAGGCGCCAGACTCTGGTAATGAGGCTGACACTGAGCCCGAGCAAGAAAAGTGCCTGTGGGAGTTAGAACCACTTGTAAAGAGCACTAATAAGCTCGATGTTGATAATACCACCGACGATGCAGGCGGTTGGTATATTAATGAAAGTCTAGACTTTGAATATTTTTCTGCGTGTGCATCCGATTCAATACCGTCGGATACTACTACCGACGTAGACGATGACATCTGGTCGGCAATGGATGCTTTGACATCATTGCATGTACCAGTAAAATCATCTTTCGGGACATACCAGGATAATGGCGATGCGCAGGAATCTATATTCTTGGTTCCGGCAAGACGAAAAGGCCAAAGACCAATACTTTTCGGGCGAATCTCGTCTGAACCAATGCCCCGCGAAGAATCGGAAAGCGAGGAGGAATCCCCTCAGCTCGACCATTATGAATCGAAAGCACTCAGAATGATGAAGCAAATGGGGTACGATCTAACCAACAAGCCCGGGTTGAACTTCGGCAAAGGAAGGAGGACGCTACTTCGATCCTTTGTGCCAAAAGGGAAGGCCCCCGATTATTATCATCGGACGCGCAGGGGTTGGGCTATGTATCAACTCCAGTCCCATCAGCCTCTGTTTCTCGAGAGTCGTCAAGTCACGATTGCTCTTCAGACACGTCATCGTGGGAGTCAGATGTCAGTGTCGGCAACATCTTCAAAGGGCTTTCAGTAAACATGGTTTCAACAGGCCATCTGGAAGATGAAGATGAAGAAATGATCCAACCTGATACAGATCCTTGGATCAAACATTTGAATGCTCTTTGGGATATCCGCTTTGAACAGCGTGAGCCACCCACAGATGACAAGGTTGTTCAGATCACCTAGGAGATGAGGCCAACCCCAAGCCCATCTTCATAAGTGACGGCCTGTCGCCTCCAGAGAAGAAGGATCTAATATCTCTTGTACAAGAGTATATAGATGTCTTCGCCTGGAACTATGAGGACATGCCAGGGCTTGATCCACAAGTGGCCATGCACCGCCTCAACATCAATTCGGACGTAAAACCTGTCAAACAACAGCAGCGACGGTTCCGTCCCGAAATAATGGAAGCAATTCAATCAGAAGTTAGAAAGCTCATCGATTCTGGCTTCATCCGGGAAGAACAACATCCCGACTGGGTAGCCAACATCGGCCCCGTCGCCAAGAAGAATGGGAAGATCCGGATCTGCATCGACTTCCGTGATCTAAACGAGGCCTGCCCCAAAGACGAATTCCCATTGCCAATCACAGATGTCATGATTGACAATACTTGTGGATTCGAGCAAATGTCCTTTATGGACGGGTTCTCAGGATATAATCAAATCAAGATGTATCCCGATGACGAAAAGCATACCTCCTTCAGGACTCCTCTAGGGGTATATTGCTACACCGTCATGCCCTTCGGACTGAAAAATGCAGGGACAACATACCAAAGGGCCATGAACGCCATTTTCCATCAGCAAATGCGGAAAACGGTGGAATGTTATGTCGATGACATCGCGGTGAAAAGTCGCACTAAAGGTGATCACATAGCAGACCTGAAGGTGGTCTTCGACATCATGCGGGCTCATCAATTGAAGATGAACCCCACCAAATCCTTCCTGGGGGTAGCCAGTGGCAAATTCCTAGGATTTGTTGTGACTTCCACAGGAATCCATCTGGATCCAGAGAAAGTCCGCGCTATCCAAGAGATGCAACCCCCCAGAAGCCTCAAGGAGCTCAGGGGATTACAAGGACGATTGGCGTACATCCGCAGGTTCATCTCAAACCTTTCCGGAAGATGCCAACCCTTCGCTAAGCTGATGAAGAAGGGTGTCTCATTCATTTGGGATGACGCTTGTCAAAAAGCATTTGAGGAGATCAAACACTACCTCACCCAACCACCAGTTCTTGCAGCTCCGGTGTCCGGAAAGCCGTTTCTGGTGTACGTCCGAGCGATGGATCATTCCCTGGGAGCTCTACTAGCTCAGAATGATGAACAAGGACGAGAACAGGCAATCTACTATCTGAGTAGAACAATGATTGGGGCCGAACATCGGTACAACCCGATCGAGAAGGAATGTTTGGCACTAGTGTTCGCCATTCAGAAAATGCGACACTATCTGGTAGGCCAGACTATAAATGTCATATCAAAAGTCAATCCTTTGAGGTTACTTATGACAAAGCCTTCTTCACTAAATGGCCGGCTGGCAAAATGGGCCATATTGCTATCACAATATGAGATGCATTTTCTGCCACAAAAGGCTATTAAGGGACAAGCGGTGGCGGACTTCTTAGCTGAACACCCAGATCCGAGGGCAGCCAAGCTCTATGAGGATCTCCCAGACGAGGTCGCCGAAGTCTGCCTGACTCAGACGTTGTTCGAAAGTCAAGTATGGCAACTTTTCTTCGACGGTGCATCAAGGACAAGCCCAAAGGGACGCATAGTAGCGGGGGTAGGAGTGGTACTCGTCTCCCCACAAAATTATGTGATTCCCCGAGCTATCTCACTGACCGAACCCTGCTCCAACAATGTGGCGGAATACAACGCTCTTTTGATTGGGATGCAATTCGCCGATGAGATTGGCGTTAAAAATCTCAAGGCGTACGGTGACTCTAAACTCATCGTCAGCCAAGTTCGCGGAGAGTATGAGGTCAGACATGAAGATCTAGTACCCTATTACAATGCGACAATCCACATGGCCGAGAGGTTTTCAAACTTCTACATCGACCATGTACCGCGCAGGCAAAATGCGCATGCAGATGCACTTGCATCCCTTGCTGCCTCCTTAGCCCTTCCAGCTGGAGTAATGGAGAAAGTATTCGTCTATAGCCACGACCTGTACTATCCAAAAATTTCACTCGGAGACTGCCCAGGGTCAACGGGAGATCATCACGACAAGGAAACACTTGAAGTGTCAACTGGTCTAGAGCTTAAAGACTGGCGATTCCCCTACATCGACTATGTCTTGTACGGCATCCTGCCTGAGGACACCAGGGAGGCGGCTGCCATCCGAAGAAAAGCCCCCAAATTCTACTATAATGCGATTTCGCGAACATTGTATCGTCGATCGCATGACGGGATCCTGCTTCGATGCCTCTCATCAAAAGAAGCCCAAGGAGTATTGAAAGAAGCCCACGATGGTACTTGTGGAGCTCATCAACCTGGCCCCAAATTGGCACACCGACTCCAAAGGTTGGGTTACTATTGGCCCAAGATGATCGCCGATGCTGTCGCTTATGCTAAGAGATGTCACGCCTGCCAAATACACGGCGATTTCATCCATCAAGCACCAGGGTACCTCCACTCTACGACCTCTACTTGGCCGTTTGAAATGTGGGGGATGGACGTGGTTGGCCCTATCAGCCCACCATCATCGAAAGGACATCGGTTCATTCTAGCGATAACCGATTACTTCTCAAAGTGGGCCGAAGCTATCCCTTTGAAAGAGGTAAAATCTTCTAACGTGATCAAGTTCGTGAAACATCACGTTATTTACCGCTTCGGTGTACCTCGGCGTATCATCCATGACAATGGACCCCAGTTCATCAGCCAGGCTTTCCAGAGATTCTGCGCGAAGTTCAGAATCCAGAGTGTGTCCTCAACGGCATACTATCCTGCTGCTAACGGTCTTGCAGAAGCCTTCAATACTATTGGCAAGCTTCTTAAAAAGTTCGTCTCGAAAAGTCAACGAGATTGGGACGACAAGTTGGGTGAATGCTTATGGGCTTATCGCACAACTGTGCGAACCCCGACTAAGGCCACGCCGTTTTCCTTGGTATACGGATGTGAAGCCGTGCTTCCCCTGGAGATCCAAATTCCATCTCTACGCGTCGCCTTGACAGCGGAGATGACGACAGAGGAGAAGCATCGACAGCGACTCCAGGAACTGGAGGCCTTAGACGACAAGCGTCTGCAAGCCCAACAGCAAATCGAGCTCTACCAGGCCCGAATCACCAGAGCCTTCAACAAGAAAGTTTAAGTGCGAACTTTCAAGAAAGGCGACCTTGTCTTAGCCGTCCGAAGACCTATGGTCATGACGCACAAGACAAAAGGAAAATTTCAACCCAAATGGGAAGGACCATTTGTGATAGAGTCAGTCTACTCAAATGGGTCATATCGCCTCATAACTTCAAATGGCGATACACTCATGATGCCGATCAATGGCAAATTCTTGAAGAAGTACTATCCTTAATAGTACTCTTCTTCCGATCAAGTTAAAAGTACACCTCTGATCAAACATCCGACGCCCTCGACGGCTAAGGATAGAGGAAAATGTTGGCCTTTAAGCCCAACATAAATCCTCGACAACTCATCATGCTGAGGGGAATAGCATGACTAGCCCAACTCAAACGGTAGTTGGTAAAGGCATGTCAAACCTGTTGACAGCTGAGGATTTGCTAAAAATCCTAAGGGACACGTTCCCATTTGATCCGACGCCCTCGACGGCTAAGGATAGAGGAAAATGTTGGCCTTTAAGCCCAACATAAATCCTCGACAACTCATCATGCTGAGGGGAATAGCATGGCTAGCCCAACTCAAACGGTAGTTGGTAAAGGCATGTCAAACCCGTTGATAGCTGAGGGTTTGCTAAAAATCCTAAGTGGACTTGAGTCCACTCTTTCCTCCAAAATCCCTTACCAATTCTCGTCCATAGAATGGTAGGACCACAAAATGCAATCATTACTACGTTAACACTATAACCTCTGGTAATGAATACTCTTTGTCGAGTATAAACTTTGCTTGTTAACTCTGCATAGAGTAACAAACCCTCAATTTGCCAAGTTAACACTATACCTCTGGCATTTCAAATTCCACTTGTCAATTCTCATCAATAGAATGACAGGTCCTCAAATTGCTCTTATCACGAGCCAATTCTTGTCAAGTTAACATTACACCTCTGACAAACTACTGTTTAAGTTAACATTACACCTCTAAGCAGTACATCGAGTGCCTGTCAAGTTAATATCACACCTCTGATAGTCACCTTTCTTCAGACTTCCGTATCGAAGCTGAAATGGACGATGCCAAGTTAACAATACACCTCTAGCATCCGAGTCATCGCTAAGTTCAACAATACACCTATGGCCATGACCGTTCCTCGACTTCCTCGTCTAAGTCGAGATGACCAATGCTAAGTTCAACATCACACCTCTAGCATTACCTCACTGTTAAGTTAAACATTACACCTATGACAGTGACATCTGAGTTAAGTTAATATCACACCTCTGACTCACATCCTTGTCAAGTTAACATTACACTTCTGACAGGACTACTTCTAAACCGTTAAGTTAATATCACACCTCTAACGGTAAAAACCTTTCTAGATTCCCCGCGAGTCTAGTCTCATTTGATACTCTCCCCGACAGAGTATCAAGTTCATTTAGAAACATTGTTGGTTAACATTACACCGTTAACAATGTTTCCGTTAAAACTCCCCAGCTGATCTTAAATCAAGTTAATCCCAAATCCTTGATAAAAGTTCATCTTCCCTGGGGGTACGAACTCCACTTGTCACTTTCTTTTACAAAGTGGCAGGTCCACCAAAAAATCATCCCATCCCTGTCAAGTTAATATCACACCTCTGACAGTATCATGAAAACTCCTGAAATAGGATCTTTCCTTACAAATCTTGACTTATTAAGATTACTACTATAATTTTGATAAGGTCAAAAGATTCCTTGCTTCTACGTGTCTAACTGAAGACAAAAAGTTAAGACAATGAAGGAGGCAAAAAGAAAAGTGTCACTTTTATTTATATATCCAAGCATATGAAAGTGATACAAAACGCCCTCTTATACAATAAGATGAGTGTTACAATTAAGGAGTACAAAGAAGCCCCTCTCTCTCTCTCTCAGAGGCCGTACTCACTCCTTGAAACCGCGTCTGATCCCAGGTGCACAATTGGAGCCGATTGCGCCATGGCGATGACGCAAAAATCGAAAGCGCCCTAGCTGACTAAGCTAAGAGCAATGGTGTTCTTGAGGTCCAGCGGCAGCAGAAAGTCCTGCAACCCTTCATTCATCACCATCCCTTTCCCCAGCAGGCCATCCAACGGAGTGTCCTTGATGTCACTTCTGGAGTAGGGAGAGGAAGAGGATCTTTCCGCCACCGTAACCGCCGGAACCTCCTCGCCGTCATACCTGACCTGACCATCTCTTGCCATCAGACATGGTTGGTGCAGAAGATCTGAAGAGACCTTGGCGAGATTTGGGTCCTCGTCGGAGATATAATTTACTCTCTTACAAACGACGAGGACCATAATTTACTCTCTTACAAACGAACATTGAGCAAGTTCGCCTGCCGATATATTCTTTCCGGGGCCCAGCAAACCTGAAAAAGGACGAGCAAGCCTACCTGCAAAGAATAACAAGAGAGTTAGAAAATCTGGAACTTAGTACACTTCGACAAAGAAAACTAAGTGACAGACGCGGCAGTCATTGAAGGCTTCAGACGCGGGAACAACCCGCACGGTCAAACCATCGCGTCGGCAGAAACAGACGCGAGTCAAAACTGTGCCACGCCCAGGATTCAAACGCGGTCTCAGTTTGCACCCGCGTCTAATGTACTAGACGCGAAAAACTTCAAACGCCGAAAATTGCCATCTCTCTGCTGGGTGAACAGGAGTTGCAAGATTCAGGTCTGAAACGCGCCAAGGCAATAGCCATGAGCAAAGCCAGCGTCAAGAGCCCGCGTTCAGAAAAGTTCAAGTCACCGGCGCAAATTCCAGAATAGGAATGCACCAGGATTTCATTCAGATGGCTATGCCAAAGTACAGGCTATGGACATCATCGGGGTGACTTACCAGCAGAGGCCTCTGTCCAGAATTGGCCTCTCTGCATCCAAACGCGGGCGCGCAAGATGACATGAGAGAGGATTCCTTCTGAAGAGACCAAACAGAAGCATAAGAGCTCTGGGTCATCTTCATCCGCGGAGTCACCTTCATCCATGAAGACAGGGACCTTGTTAGAAGCTTTAGAGGAGGCGAGGTCTCTCAGGGCAAAACAAATGAAAACAGTCTAAGATTGGATTGTTGAAGAGGGAGAAGGTGCACTCTATTTATAGGCAGTCCCTAATAACTGTCATTAATGGGGCATCAATCGGAACCGTCGCGCACAACTGTCAAAGCCCAATCAAAAACGGACGCGTGGAACGCTGCTTTGGAAACCGCCAAAGTGCGCCGGTTTTTCAACCGCCAGCGTCGGTTCTGCATGCAAGAGCATTAACGCCTGAATCCAATGAGAGGCCGACGCGTGGATAACTGCCTTGGGAAGCAACGGATGACCCGGAACCCCAATCGACAGTGAAGACTTGACGTTCAAAGATCTCCTAAAAATCTTTTAAGTCTGGCTGCATTGAACGCAGATGGGAAAGTCGCGTCTCTTCAGCAGACAAGGCTGCGTATCCCGTGTCTGCTCGATCGATCCGCGTCTTTCTTAGCAAGACAGATTCGCGTTATTCAGAGCCGCGTTTCACTCTGTGATTGACGCTGCGTCTCACTCCATGGACTGACGACCGCGTCTCACTCTATGGATCAATGCTGCGTCTCATCATGATGACCGCGTCTCACTCTGTGATCGACGCTGCGTCTCATCAAAAGGACTTAGTAAAATCTAAGTTCCTGTGGACTGACGACCGCGTCTCACTTTATGGATCAATGCCGCGTCTCATTAAGAAGATTCAGAGTCAAGGCCGCGTTTCATTAACAGAACTTAGTCTTACCTAAGTTTAATATTCACAGCCAGTTACCAAGGAGTTGGATTCGCCTACAGCTGAGCAAAGAAGATGGAGCAAAATTTTTCAAACTTTTATTATAAACAGTAAAAGTGGATACAAACACTTTAAACAGAGTGTCCTCTTCTTTACAAAAAAGGGGGAAAAGAAAAGAAGGCTAAATATCCTGGTTCGCCAAGGTACGGATTTGTTCCCTAAGGCGGTGAATCTCGTGTTGGCGCGTCCTTTCAGCTTCCATAATAGCCGGTCCCGCAGCTCCTCTTCGGATAAGAAATTTCTTGCGGCCAGTTGCGCTCGCAGAGATTCCACCCTGGAAGAATGTAGAGACAGACTCTCTTCAGCTCGCGCCTTAACAGCTTGTTGCTCCTCTAGCTGCTTTTTGATGGTAGCAAGCTTTTCCTCATTGAGCGCAAGCACAACTTCTGCCTTGGCAATGGTGTCCCGAGCCCTGATGATGACTTGCTCTGTGCTCTGCATGACAAGCTCGGATTCCCTTGAATCGCCAGCTAGTTTCTGACATTCAGCCTGGGAATATTCGAGGTTGCGGATCTCAGCAGCGATTTGTGCCTCCGCTTCCTGTCGCTCTCGTTCTTGAGCAGCTAGGAGCCTAGTCAGGGTGGCCTGGGCCTCACTAAAAGAGCCAGCATCTTCCAAAGACTCCAGCTCCTGCAGGTAGTCTCCCAGTTGCTCTACCACCGCGCAGACACGCCTTGGCAAGTGAAGGGCCTCCGGTTAATTCGACGTTCACGGCCAGATTTTTAAGAAGCGTCTGGGCAAATTGGAACGAGCTGTTTCCACGTAAGATGAGATCAATACATGATCCCATCGAAGCGAAGAATTGCTGCACCATCTGACGTGCCAGTTCCCCCATGTCTTCACCACCTAGGAAGCTTCCCGACCCCTTTTCTGTCACAGGATAGGGGATATAAGGCGGATCTTCTCGCACAAGAGTCGTGCTAGCCGTCGAGACGGCAAGAGCTAGACCGGCCGCTGACGCTTCCGGATGTACTACCTCTACAGGAGCCTCCACGACCAATGAGGGAGTAGTAAGCACGACCTCCTCAGAGACCTCCACCGCGACTTGAGCTGTATGGCCTTCTGGAAGAGTACCAACCATCGGACTCTCCACCTGAGCCCCCTCAGTCCTCTCTGCAAGTTATCGCAGCGTCAGCCACAATGATGGAAAAGCGAAACATTTAAAGCGTCAGAGCTGCCTTACCAAGTTGGAGGTCCAGAGGTGTCGAATCCTGCGGGGTAGAATTCTCCCTGGCTTCAGCAGTAACCTCCTCGCCCGGCAGAGTGAGAGCCTCCTCAGCCTTAGTGGTTGCTTCCTCTTCTGACAGAGTGGAAGGCTCCTCAGTTTCAACAGCTGCCCCCTTTGAGGGTATCTTAGCAGCCGAGACCTCAATCCCCTCGGGCCGGGTCAACTCTACCACCATCTCCTCAATATGCGAGGAGGTTGTAGCCTCAGCATCTTCGGCCGACCCTGCAACATAAGAGAAGAATGTTAGAACATCCTCTTCAAATATGTAAGAGAAATTAGGACGAAAGATGGAAATAGTACCTTCAGCGGGGATAATCGCCAGCGATGGTGCAGTCGATGGCTCGCCCCCATATATTTCCGCCTCCGAGATGTGAAAGAATTTGCTCTGATCAGGAAGAGCGGGTTCATCGCCATAGTCGACCTCGTCTTCAAAGGCGCTTTCCCCCGATAACGAAGAAGACGACAGCGCAACGCGAGGAAGCTCCGCAATAGGAGCCTTGCCTCCGATCACCCCAGTGGTAGGACTAGGATCAACTGCCCTAGGACTAGAAATGAAGACGCTAGGAGCCCCGGCTGCTGTGCCTCATCTCTCCCTTCATGAGCAGAAGAAGGCTCGGGTTGAGCTGAGATGCCTGCAATCTCAACATCCCCTCCAGTCATTATGTCGACCTCCAGTGACTCGTCCTCTTCGGCGGCGGTGGACTCGTCAACAAGCTCCCCTTCCTCCACGGTCTTGCTGCGCGACCTAGGAGCACGGACCAAGCTTGGAAAATCTTCATCTTCTGGCGGTTCCTCAACTCTAACAGGGACGTCTTCAGGAGGAGCCTCAACTCCAGCAGAGATGTCTCCGGATTGAGAGACTTCAGCTGTTAAGTCCCTCCGAACCTTCTTTGGGACAGGCTCAGCAATAGAAGCAGAGCGTCGACGACGCTTGCTCGCCAACTGCTTAGACCTCCTTGCCCGCAGCTCCTCCCCTCGTGGCTGGTGGCTCCGCCCTTGTCGCTCGTGGCTCTGCCCTTGCCGGTCGCGGCTCCGCCCTCACTGCTGGGGGCTCCCTCCTCGATCGTCTCCCAACCTCCTTCTGAGCCTTCAGTACTGGTTGATGAGTTTCGTCTGTTTACCAGACTCCGACCTCGCCTCGAGATCTGCATTGATGCTCTCAATGCATGAGAACTCCGGAACAAAATCTGGTGTCTGGTTGGCTTGGGAGTACCAAGTGCAGAAACTGAAGCTCGTACGGCACTTGGGCCCCTCGATAGGAAGACGGAATGTTGCTCCCGTCCCTCCGGCCACACTGTAGTACCAGGCCCGAGCACCTTCAAACAGATTACCTTCGAAGGCAAGTTGAGTATTGGGATTACCGACGTAGAGTTGATCGTAGCCGAACTGTCGGGCGAAGCGACTCGGCATATACGGCTCAATAGTGCATGAAGTCCCTTGCCGGAACAGCACATATCCTGGCCGGATGTTGATCAACCACCAGAAGAGTCCCGCAGACAGTTGCGAGAAGCCATCCCGGCCAGCAACATCAGCAGACAGCTCCCCGAGAGCTACACCAAGGATCTCTGGAGAGCAGCGATTGAGCTGGTAATTCGTGGCGATTGATAGACGCTTCCGAATATAATAGATGTAGGCGTCACACCATTCCTTCCGAACGTTCCAGCAGCTGCACAAATGGGACATGACCCGCACCCCCACGCGCCACCGTCATCAAGGAAGGGCAGTGCATCACATACCAAGCCATGAGGTACGTGTAAGGCAGCTCGATCCGAGGGTTGGGACGCTTCACCATTGGATTCCCTCTGAGTCAACATATGGCTTTCCATGGGAATCAACAGTTTTCGGGGGTTCGCAGAAACTTTTGGTTAACGCCCGCAGCCCGCTCTGAATGCCAGCCGCTACGGCCGGAAGAAGGGATACGGGACTGCCATGAGCCAGGAGCACCGCCGGGTATACCACGTCGGCAACAATAACTTCGTGTGGCAGCGTGGGCACCACACATCTCTTCAACCACAACATCAGGAAGCCCGCCAACAGTGCTCGATCAGAGATGGGAGTCCGGGCTTGATGGTGAAAGCTTTCAAAAACCAAGTCAGGGTCGAAACCGTCCTCGTTTGACTCCGTGGTGTAGAAGCTGTTCGGAGCCTGGTCGATCCTGTCTTCAATTTCCCTATCGGAGCTGGGAACCAGTCGGATTATCGGGAGGTCTTTCTTGTGGACATTGTTGAACAGATAACAAGCCCAAGACAACTGCTTGACTCCTCCTGACCTCCAGGCAGTTATCTTGCCGCAGATGTGGAAGTGGCACATCACCTCCCAGTAGGTCTCATATATTGCGGGAAACTCCTCCTTCAAAAAGTGGAGCTCCTTAGTGGTAGGGACATACTCCTCATAAGGAATGTCCCCTGACGCCAGCCCCGAGACCTCATGCAGCTCGTGCAGTGCCAGGCCCATCTCTCCAACCGGGGTGAAGAATGTCCCCGTCAGAGAGTTATATCGCTCCAGGACTCCGAAGAAATTATGAGAGCTTGGTGGGATACCCCACTGCACGGCCTGATTGCTGGGTACAGTCCCACACGCTCTAGCAGATCCCCGAGCTCGGTAAGGACGAAACCCACCATTCTGCCCCACCAAATATTCCCCGTAGAATGGATCCACCATGCGCACGGAACTCGGTAGGATAGTCACCCTCCGCTTCCATAAACGAGTTAAGGAAGGTAGCGGCAAGCTGTGGTATCTCCCCAACCGGAACATCGGACTTGCGCGACGCAGGGAACAGGCCGACGGCTGACCTGTCATGACTATCATAGCGGTTTACCTTCTGGAAGCCAAAGTCACCAAGGGTGATTTCGGGGACATATTGAGAAATGTCCCATTCCATCTTCCGAGGGATGGACATGTGTTGGAAGTAGGACAACGGGAACATCCTCTCCATATCCGGAAGAAAGAATCTTCCGCCCTTTATCTGACGGAGCCATTTGTAAGTTCCTTCCGACACGCGACGGCCGTCGTCATGGACGTGATCCCCGAAGAAGAAGGCAGGCTTCTCCAGCCTGACACCATCATCCGTTTTGAATACGGCATCGGTCATAAGCGCCCGAAAAGGTTCTCCTGTCAACATTGGAGAGCCTCTCCCTGCGATCTGGCGACTGGTCAGCAGTCACTGGGACACTCATTCTTTGCACGAAGGTCAAGCCCCGGTCGGCGCCTCCTACATGACCAAAGTGGCGTGTCTTGGCGAGCGAGCCGGGAATATGTCGCACTGCAAAAGAAAAAGACACTTAGTCAGATACTTCATTAAAAGCAAGGAAAATGCTAAGTGTTCATGACCCAAACGCAGACGAGATACTGGACGCAGAAGTTATCAAAACCCGCGTCCAGACCTGCAAATCCGCGTCAAGTGGCACAGAACGCAAGGATCAAATCCGCGTTCTGCAAACCAAGACCGCGTCCAGATCCTTCACAGTTAGAAAATTTCCAAGTGAAGGACCCGAATTGCAGAGTTCACTGGCGTTGGGTCATCAAACCCGCGCCTCGGTTATCAACTCAAAGACCGCGTCCGAGACTGCGTCTGAGAATCAAACCGGTTCATATTCTGTGTTAAGAGTTTTTTTTTAGGGTTCTCTAAAAACTTCCAGTAACGGTGAAGCTTAGCCAAAATGACATCTTTACCTCGGAAAACATCCTGCACGGAGGAAGCGCCCCTTGGGCCTCGGCAATGGTCGCCTTGGAGGACGACGCGGTCGGCTTGGCCTTTGGTGCCATTGGTGATCAGAGGTCAATGAAGAAGATGAGCAGTAATGGAGAAGAAGAACTCTCTCAAATCTCTGAGTAAGCGCGTTCGGAGAAGAAGACAAATCTCTCTAACTGTGGCCTTTTATAGGCACAAAGATTCGCGAAGATACGCGGCGTGTGGCCCGATAGACGCCGCAGCGAGTCGCCACGTGACGCGTGTACACCAAATCATTTCTGAACAGAGAATCATGCGTCGTGACCCCCGCCGCGAGTCATCATTCGACACGTGGAGCAGTTCATTTAATGAACCGGGAAATCCGCGCGCCTAACGGAGAAAACCTCTCCGGTTCCCCAGGCCAGCTGGCGGCGTAATCATGACATGGCACAGATTCGCGCCCAAAGAACGCGCCTCTCCGATGGACATGCCCCGTCAACATCACCATAAATGCACCCAGAAAGTCGCGTTGTGTCCAGAAAAATCGCGTCTGCATCCAAAAGACGCGTCTCTCTCTAAAATTTGCGTCCTCCCAAGCAGGCTAAACATCGCGTCTACCTCATGGAATATTAGTCACGTTCCTATCACCAAAAAGACGCACCCCATGGCAGTCGCGTCTTTAAGGCAGTCTCTGCTTTTCAAAAAGAACCTGCGTTCGGCTTCTGCAAATCAGTTCAACAGTACACTGGCACAAGCAGAAGGCAACCACTCCTGGTCAAAAGCGCACTCGTGACAGACTAAAAGCGATCGGGGAGGTTTAGACTGTGTATCTAGACACTCAACACGATCAACTCTGATGGCTTCAAAGAGTTCAACAGTACACTCACAAAGGCCAACTCCAGATAAGATTAAACCCGGAGCATTAATAGTCCAGTCATAAAGGCGAACGCGGCTAAAATCCAAAGTATTCCGAAATCCGTCCCATTTAACTGCGGAATATCGAAAACTTTGGAGGGGGTTCTGTAGGCTGTCTAAAAATATCCAACAGACAAGCTACTAAGAAAGCAGAATTCCAGCATCAAGGCGCGTCGGCCCGAAGCCCCGCGTCTCAGCAACAAGGCGCGTCGGCCCGAAGCCCCGCGTCTCAGCAACAAGGCGCGTCGGCCCGAAGCCCGCGTCTCAGCATCAAGGCGCGTCGGCCCGAAGCCCGCGTCTCAGCAACAAGGCGCGTCGGCCCGAAGCCCCGCGTCTCAGCAACAAGGCGCGTCGGCCCGAAGCCCCGCGTCTCAGCAACAAGGCGCGTCGGCCCGAAGCCCGCGTCTCAGCATCAGAACGCGTTGGCTCGACACCCGCGTCTCAGTTGCAACTACCCGAAATAAGGGGCCAGTCACCGCACATGTAGCAGGAAGTGGCCCCTCATTGTGGAGCGTTTTCAGGGGGCACGATCACCCCCTAAAAACCCTATAAATAGTCCCGTCACTATTGAAGGAGGAGGACGATTATCGGGCAAAAGAGAGATTCCGAGAAAAAAAAGGAGAGATCATCGACAGAGAGAGAGAAAACCCTTTAGCGAGCTTACTGAGTACTAGCCGCTCTTCGCCTACCTCCTCTTCTAGAGTT